>JAJOOO010020618.1:0-15797 GCA_029582685.1 Solanum piurae
AAAAATTGTTCCACCCATTCCTTAATTAAAAACTATCAAACTAACGGTACTTTTACCTTCTTCTTTTTTTTTTTAAATTCTTGCATGTTTTTTTTTTTGCACCTTTTTTAAAAAAAAATTAAAAGTAAATATAATTTTTTTAAGTATATATATAAGTACTTTTTTTTTAAAAATGGGGCCCCCCAAAAATATGGGGGCCCAAGCAGTGACTTTAGTGGCCTAGTGGTTAAGACGGCCCTGGGTATGTATAACAAAATAATACTTTATTGAGAAAAATTAAGAAAAAAAGAAATGTATACCTTGTTTATGACATATACATGTTGAGTTGAGTTAAAAGCTTCCTTACCGATTAAGTTTTTATGTAAGATTTTACTTGGGTCAACTTTAAACGACCATATCTCTTAGAATATAAAGAGTTATGTGGTCCATAATCTATCAAATTAAATGTATTTGAATCTACTTTCCAACGCCACCAATTTCGCAAAAATCCAAGTTTTGAGTAAAAAGTTATGACCATTTTAGTAACCTGATAGTGCAGTCACGAATTAGCCGGCGGGAAAACATTAAAAAAGGTCTTTTTGTCTTTTTGTCTTTTTACTCTAAGAAAACCTAAAAGAATTTTTTGACTAATTAGAGACCCAAAACAATCAGATTTTCATCTCTTAATTCATCATCCTCTTATCTCTCAAACCCTAAGGCAAAACCCTAAGGAAAAATCAAAGTAGAAGACTCCATTCAAATTCTTTCCATCTCTTTCAAGATTCTTCTTCAAGGTAAGTTCTTCTCCAAGAATTCATTCTTTCCAACTCAAATTCCTCCATACAATTATGAATCACTAATGAAAATTATAATTCTTGACCGCAGAGATTTCAAGAAACTAATTCAAGAATCTCAAGAAACGTTTTCTTGATTGTTTACCTTCAAACTAGGGTTTCAAAGCTTCTAATCAAGTTCATCATCAAAATTCTTCAAGTTCTTGTTCTTCCAGGTATGTAAGACTATCATAGTGTTGGACTAGTTCGTCCTCACACGCTACATCTACTTTCAAATCAGTAAAAAAGTAATCTAGGATTCTATTCCTAGATTTGAGTATTCTTGAGATTAGTTGATTTTTAGTTCTTGAGTTTTAGATTCTTTTTAAAATTATATTCCTAATTATTGAATTGCTATATGTTATGCATTAAGATTCTTGAGTTGATTTATTCATGTCTATATTTCAGCATGAACCCTATGAATTGAGTATTTTTTTGATGAGTAGTATCGTTGAGTTCTGAGTTCTTGAGTTCTGAGTACTGAGTTTCCATATTGCTATTAAGATCTCTGAGTTGAGTCGTTCATGTCCATAATTCCACATGAACCCTATGAATTGAGTTATAAATCTTGAGAAGCTTTTTAAAGTCAACACTTGAGTTTTAAACTGAGTTTTTGCGGAAGTAAAGATTAGTTTTGAGAAAGAGTTTCTAAAACATGATTAGTATGACAATCAAGTATGCCATCAATGTTTAAGCAATATGGTATCTAGTTATGCCATCAATGTTTATGCAGTATGACTTCCCGAGTCATCAATGATCATATTACAATATGATTTTGATATATTTTTGAGAAAGAGTTTTCAAATATGAATTGAGTAAGAGTATAAGGGGACTAAGTATTCCCAAAGGTATCAGTTTTTACATTGATAAAAGAGAAACTTTGATTTCTAAATGAGTTATGAGTTCAAAGATATTTCAAGAGCAATTACCTCTTTTAAGATGATAGTTTGAGCAATTATCTCAAACCATAGGAAGATTATGTTTTTTAAATATTGAGCATGAGTATATATTATTGGGAGTAGTATTGAGTACCGATATGGGGATGAGTTCAGATAACTCACATTCCTCATAAACCATGTATGCTAACATGGGTACAAGATCATACTTTTTAGATGAATCCTAAGTGCCTTTGGGCAGAGCTTAGTGGATCCACTTAGTTGATGTGTTCTATAACCCGGTAAGGTATATGACAGTTCTGGCAGCGTGAGTGAGACGTTGTATCATCACGTAGCTCATAGTGATGGTTGTCGGTTAGAGAATCTCCCAATAGAATTAAAGTGTATTTTTATATATCACTTATTATATTGAGTTCAGAGATGAGAAAGTATTTTGTAAAGCTTTAAATGATTTAACTCCTTTATTTCTTTACATTCAGCTTGAGTACATTGTTATCTATTCCAGTCCTTTTCTTTCAGTTATTTGTTATCATCTATATTACTTACTCGTACATTCAATGTACTGATGTCATCGACCTGCATAAGAGTCTGTTGAGATCATTTCGTCAGCTTTTGAGTAAGACCTCCTTGCTTCTAGATGACTCCAATTTTTATGAGTTGTTACTAGTAGTTCTCTTGAGGAGTCGCGAGTCTTGTCACAACACCCATTCTTGTATGCATTTGAGGCTTCATAGATAGACAGTTTTGGAGAGTCTTTCTGTTACACCCCATATCCGAAAACAGACCTAAATGCAGATTTTTCAAAAGTTGTAGGTAAGACCCACGGACCGTAGGAGGACCCACAGTCCGTTCTGTTGGTCCGTGGTTTGCAACTGCAACCCATCCCCAGAACTCCCCAGAAAATTCAGCTAAAGGTTGACCCACGACCAGGACCTACGGACCGTAGGTGGGACCATGGTTCGTGGACCAGGTCTGTTGAACGAGGTCCCCAGAAAACCCAGACCCACGGCCAAAACCTACGGACCGTGGATCATGGTTCAAATATCCCAATCTCTGAAGCCAATCGACGAATGACCAGGACGGACCGTAGGTGGGACCACGGTCTGTGGACTAGGTCCGTCGGTTGGTCCCGACAGCAGTTAAGTCAGAGGTCTTTTGTTTTTTTCCTTATGCGTTGGACCCCTAAACTACGTCGTTTAACCCCTAAATTACGTAGTTTTGGTTAATTTTAGCCTAGAAACATAACTAGAACTTACCTAAGTCAAATCATTCATGAAAACTTAGAAACTTCCTGCCCCGAAATCAAACTATTTCTCTGTGGAATTTGTCACCATGTATGTGGGATTTCACTAGTGGGTTCCTTTCACTCATTAAGTCCCTAGATTTCAGTCAGAATATTGATCCCCTTAATATTATCTAGACTTAGGGTTTCTTGAATGTTAGAATTGTTGGGTTTTTAGCTGTTAGAATGATCCAAATCATACTATCACTTTATAGTATTGTTTTTCCCAAATTCATGCATAAACTCATAACCCTAGCTATGTAGTTCCTTTAGTTCATGAATTATACATGCTAGGTTAGTTAATTCAGTTACATATAAACATGCCTCAGTTTTCGAATGCATTATTAGTCTATTATTGTTGCATTCTCAGTTTGCATGTCAATTTTGAGCTATCCAGTATTACAGCATTTCAGTCATAAAGTGTTAATTACTTAATCATATGGGAATCTTAATACCGAGTGGACTAGTGTCAATCACCCTCAAGTCCCAGAACTACGTGTCCCGTAGGTTGTAAGTCCCCTCTGTGGGTATCATTTTAGTGATCAAGCCAACATGCCTTTGTACCTATGGCAGGGCATATTGGGTCCTCTCGATAGGGCGTATACATCGGACTCCACATTTAGCTCATGTATTTTTATGTCGGTTATTAGTAACTCCCTTACAGTTCAGTCGGATTCTATTGCATTGACCATGTTATCATTATAGTTCAGAAATCAGTCTCAGCATATTATAAACTTGGTCATTGCATTCAGTATTTCATGTTCAGTATTCTTAGTTGGTATCATGCTTATCTCATGTCATTGCTCAAATTTATGCTTTGATTCAGTTATGTTATTGTTCAGTGTTACTCTATCCTACATGCTCAATACCCTTCAAGTACTGACGCATACTCTGCGCTACATCTTCTCGTGATGTAGGTTCAGGTCCTCAGCAGTCAGATCACGCATAGATCGATTCTCGATCTTTAGTTCAGCAGCATCAGTAGTGAGTCCTCATTCTTCGAGGACTAGTGACATGACTATCGTTATCGCTTTTAGTTTTAGTTTTCAGTTTTGCTAGATCTAGCTGGGGCATGTCCCAACATTTCTAGTCAGTAGAGGCTTTATTTCAGACATAGTTAGATTCAGCTTTAGATTCGAGTTTGATATTTCTTTTGTTTATTAAAACTCATAGTTTCTCTTTATACAGACAGTATTGGGTATTCCCCATCATTTCAGTTATTTCTTAATCTAGCTTCCGCTTAGTTATTATCGTTCTAGTTTATCTTTAGTATGCTTATGATTATTCCAGCAGGGTTAGCTTGGGGTCACTCGTGATCCTAGGTCCTATGTTGCGTCCAGGGGTAGCCTCGAGGCGTGACACTTTCAGTTTTCAGATGTTTTATTTAAACTTATGATTTATACTCAGTATATTCAACAAAGTTTTGAGATTTAGTAAGCTGTTTTTAAACGTTTCTTTCAATTTAATGCTTACGTATGTTTGAGTTGATCTTCCGCTTGTAGTTAGCCAGGATAAGAGTTCGCTTGGGGACCAACAATGTTTTTTGAGTGCCGGCCAAGTCCAGGGTGTAGGCTCGGATTGTGACAATTTTTAAGTCCGCTCAAAATTGTGTTCTAAATCTTAACTTTATTAAAACAAAGCAAAATTTCAGGTTCAAACTTTTTGGATATTCATGCTTCCATGACAAAAGAAATGTTACGTAATGAATAAAACTTAATAAAAAAGTATGATTTTAAGACAAGTGACTATATTAAACTCATTACATAACTTCAAACGCGCTTTCAAGTGTACATGTACAAACAAAAAAGATGAAAATTAACACGACCTTAAGCAAAATCAGTGAACAAAGTGATACAAATATTTTTACCATTTTCTGAAATTAAGCAAGGATCCTAACTAATTCAATATGGGTCAGTCATTCACGTTTTGGATAAAAGAAATTCTTACACCATGTACATTAAAGTTGCAAACATTTAACTATCTAACAAATCTACATTTTTATTCTTTATATAAATTACCAAATATATAAAAGTACCAACAACAGTACATCATAACTAACAAAATACTTATAGCCTAGCAAATATTCTTCTTCTTTTATCAAGCATTTCATGATCTAAACAAGAAAAAAAGATTAAAGGAGATTTTAATTTGTTCCCGAGTTGGGTGGTTTATGATATCAATTAAGACGGTATCAACAGAACATGACAAAAAGAAGCAAGTCATGAATATGGACTCTTTCAACTCAAACATTTAGAGTTTTGATTAAGTATTTTTTCAAGCAAGCGACTAAAATGAATTTAGACAAAGATATGATATGATTCAACAAATTTCGACGTATGAAGAATAACTTCCAGTTGTCTAACACATATCTATTGGTTAGCATGAAACATTTAGTTGTCTAACTTGTGAATACACAGACACTACAAGAAAAGTGTGAGTTACATGGGATTTTCCTGGGGATTAGTATGAAAATGTGCAGGAAAATAAATTTCCTACGAATTTTCATACTAATCTTCCGAAAAATACCCATATAATTCACACTTTTCTGGTAGTGAGATGACAAAGAACATCATGCATAATTACTCAAGGATACATCAAATTTACTGTCCTACAAAGTATGTAACCTTACGTATTCAGACGAAAAGGGACATTTAATTGATTAGAACTAGTAAGATCTCTTTGAGGGAGAAAACACAAAAGTACAAACAAATTAATCTATTATTTTAGGACATCTAAGAAACACAAGTGTTTAAACAACTTTACTGACAAACTTGCAAATGACAAGATATTTTCACTCATTTATAAATGCCAATTGGTTCAAGCTTTACATAGATTAGTCGCCCTTCCCTAGAGGTTCATAATTCAGTTTTGACTCCTCTCGTATTGGTTTTGTGATAAGAACACGTTCTAACAACGATCGATCAATACGTTAGTAAATAAACTATTATCCGTCTCATATATTATCCTACATCAGGTAAAAAACAAACATATTTTGAGTGAGGATCACAACGAGAAAGACTCGAATTCTTGTTGAAAATGGAGTCCGGAACCTAAATAAGCCACAAAAAGATAAAAGTGACCAAAATAACTCACTACTCTAGTAAGTAACTAAAATAGGCTCGTTTTATCCAATATTCCAAACGTTTTCCGTTAGTCTCATAACATGTATATTTTAATATAAAACGGAACTATTTTTTACACCTTATAAAACGGAACTATTTCTTACACTTTGTAAAGTGTAAGTTTTTCTTACACTTTATAAAGTGGAAGAAAATCTTACACTTTAAGAAAAGTTACTTTACCTTCTCACTTTCTTTTCTTCCCTTTCACTTTCATGGTTCACTTTCATCTTCCAAACGTTTTTTCACTTCGAAGATGTTAATTTGATGGTCCCAATCCGACAAATAATTATAAAGTGGTCTCACACTAAAAAATCAAAATCTTAAAAGATTGGAATAGCACAACATGACAACACAACAATCCGACCCTACAAATTATATAAATTAGGTATTTTTTTTCCATCTCATATTCATTACTTTGAAATGATGTTGTAATTTGTTCAAAATTTCAGCAAGTCTTATACAATGTGCATTCAATTACTAAATATTGAGTTAGATAATTCGAAAGAAACAAAAGGAATTACACTGTTGAATTGGTATTGCAAAAATAGTATTTCGCTACTGCTGAATTGCACCCATCTTATGTTTTTTTTATATTTAATAATTGAGAGTCCTTACGGTTACATCATGTGGAGTCCGGAACCTAAATTGTGGTGGATCTATTTTTTTTATACCTCAGTCTTCACCATTTATGGTATTTATCTTGTACAAACCGAGTGGGGAAACAAAGAAGCTACAATGTAAACTAATAACCTCCAAGATCTACCGCAGTCGTCTTAAGTATATCCAATCCAATCCTTTCAGCTTCATCCTCTTATTTTTGGCTTGACAATTTCACATGAGTAGTAGGTCCCTAAAGTTGACATTTTTGTACTCAAGTTCATACAATATGACATTTTCCGCAGAACAGTAAATGTGATATCTAGAATTTCTTTTGGTAACATAAATGATAAAGCCTTATATGTGTTTTATGATATGTGGCTCTCAAAAGCCCATGATTGATCTATTGGTATGTTTCTCTTTCTCTTTAGGTATATGTTTCTTTTGGTTCTTTTTTTTTTCTATTTTATTTTCTTGTGGTTGACTCAACAAATAACACATTGAATTGACTTGCTAAAGTTAGAGATTCTTTAACTCTCATATAATTATTTGTTTGAAGATAGTTGACGGTTTAATTTGTCAAGATATAATTATATTAAACGAATTAATAAAAATTTTCTTACAGTATATAATGGAGCGTGTTGTGAATCCTGGATCGATTGATCGTACACTTCTTCTCTCTCAGCATGAGCATAAATCATAATTGTTATGGAAAGGTGAGATATCATTTAGTAGCCTTATGAGGACGGTGCACATGAATGATGCTTGGAATTTATTTCGTTTGCACCGACTGCATGGACGTGTTGAGGAGATCTTACGTATGTCCGGACTGTATGATGTAGTTTGTGTGGGTACTATTTTTGCAATGCCAATCCAACAGTGTAATTCCTTTGTTTCTTTCGAATTATCTAACTCAATATTTAGTACTTGAATGCACATTGTATAAGACTTGCTGAAATTTTGAACAAATTACAACATCATTTCAAAGTAATGAATATGAGATGGAAAAAATACCTTATTTATATAATTTGTAGGGTTGGATTGTTGTGTTGTCGGGTTGTGCTACACCAATCTTTCAAGATTTTGAATTTTTAGTGTGGGGCCATTTCAGTTGTCGGATTGGGACCATCAAATTAACATCTTCGAAGCGAAAAAACGTTTGGAAGATGAAAGTGAACCATGAAAGTGAAAGGGGAGAAGAAGAAAGTGAAAAGGTAAAGTAATTTTTCTTAAAGTGTAAAATTTTCTTCCACTTTATAAAGTATAAGAAAATAAAGTGGAAGAAAAACTTTTACTTTACAAAGTGTAAGAAAAACTTACACTTTACAAAGTGTAATAAATAGTTCTGTTTTATAAGGTGTAAAAAAATAGTTCCGTTATATATTAAAATATACACATTATGAGACTAACGGAAAACGTTTCGAATATTGCATAAAATTGATTTTTTTCTTCCACTAAGCCAATTTTAGTTACTTAATAGTGGCTTATTTTGGTCGCTTTTATCTTTTTGTGGCTTATTTAGGTTCCGGACTCTTGAAAATGAGATTATGATATGTGACACATTTACTCATTAATAGACCAGCAAATTAACACACACAAAACACTTCAGAAATTTTAAAACAGCAATTCCATGATCATTGATTTTTATTTAAGTACCTAAATTCTATAAAGTTCAGCCATCCAAGCACAAAAAAAGACAAGCAGAACATACCCATCCACAGTTCCGATTTTTCAGACTAACCTCTAGATCCGAAAGAGATATTCTAAATATGACTTTAAAAATGAGCAACAAAAAGCAAGAGCATTCAACAACTACACTTATGCTAAAAAAGAAAAAGCTGAAATAAAGAAAGAATGTGAGTGTATTCACTGACTTAGCTTATCGCGGTTAAAGAACAATACAAGGAACCATAAATTACCATATCGCTTGAGCTTTCACATATTCAATTTGTGTAAAAAATAGAGAGAAATAAAGGCCTTAGCAATATAAAGAGTCTGAAGCACATCGAGGGGATGAAATTGAAGCTCATAAATTCTGAGTCATATATAAGAAAACCCAACCTGGGACTAGAGATCTTATAACCAGGTTCAATGGAAAGAACGAATCATATGATGACTTGTTGTGAAATGCACTATTGTTAATTTTATTCAATCCCTATGATGTGAGTGCATTTGTCCTATAATGAATTGTGGAGGTTGAGTCTTTGAACTCTTAATGAAAGTCTGTATCTCATATGAATGGGGTGTCAAATTATAGGAGCACCCTTGACATATTTCACCTATATGAGTGTAAAAGTAGGCTGCTTTCTATGAGAATGAGCTTGTTCTAAAAAACACTCATGAAATCGGGATAGCACAAAGTCGTAATGTGGTAGCTGTTAAGGCTTATGTCAACACCTTGATTATTGTGTGTAAGCAGTGATACTTTATTTCCCTTAAACAGTCATAGTTCAAGTTTGAGACCACTACTGACTCTGGAGTAAAGGTTATTGTTTTATTAAGTGAATGTTCAATGCAGAGCACACCTTCATTATGCATAATAGTCTACCTTCAACTAAGTTGTGAAGAACTCTCTTAATTTAATATTGAAATGAGTGGGGGAATGTTTGTGTTTATGTATTTTAATATTAAAATAAAAATATGAAGTGCATATGTGAGTGCGTATAAGTTGACAAGAATGTGGTCATTACTTTGATGTAACTCTTGTAACTACTATTGTCATGATCTACCACTAATTCCATCCATTATTCTACCTCTTTACTCTTGTAACCTATGTAACTTATAAGTCATTCACTTATCCAATTTACTACCTATTATCTTCTTATTCATTGTAAGGAAGAATTCATCATCTATAAATAGTGGTCTTCCTTTGGGTTGAATAAGTGAAAGAGGAAAAGGGTAAGAAAAGATGAAAAACTTATATTGAGGTTAGTGTAGTGAAAGAGAGAGTTGAGACATAGAAAAATATTCTAAGTCTTCAACTATATTCACTATACAAAAGAGATTAGTATTTATATGTTGAAGGAAGATGTTCTTTTGTGGAGCTTTGGATTCTTCAATTAATCTGGAGTTGTTTGAGTTGTACACGTCATTGAGCTGTTGTATCCTGGAGGGGACAAGTCAAGAGTGATACTGCTGGATCGTGAACTTGAATCTCCTTAAAGAAAGCGAGATATTTGTGCCTCGACCTAAATATTGTTTATTCATTTTGTCATTTTATTTTCAAATATAATTTATATTATTTGTGGTATATTACACCAACACGGATGCGCAAACATGATATTACAAGAGAATAGTGTACACACCCATAACTAAACAGAACAAAGTGAAAAAATGGACGAAGATCGTACCTTTTGCTGAGAAGCAAACAAAGACTTCGACGTCAAGGGCTTCAACGTCAAACACTCTTTTTCAAATTCAAATTCGAGAATCAGAAACCGAAAAAAAGAGACAAACAATTCTTGAAATATGATGTTTGAAGTAAATGAGCAGTGTGAGTGTATTTCTGTATTTTAATCAGTTATCCTTATAAATTGTTGGATTGTTTTATTCCTTTTTTGGATGATCTTTTTCGTTGCCCTTTTAAGGGTGAAAAACTTGTTATATATAGGTAAATTCAGAATTGAAAAGTCCGGAATTGAACCAATATTGAAGAGATTTTTGAGGGAGAACAGGGAGATGATGAAAAGGATTTAAAAAAAAGTCACCTTTTTATTTTATTTTGACCAATTGATTGAATGAAAGTTCTACTGGCAATGGCAGGCGGCAGGTTGCGGGTGGAGATGATGACGAACGACGAGCAGCAAGGGTGACACCCTGATTTTATGGAAAAAGAAAAAGAAATAAGATGAAGGTACGGGTCTCTGAAAAAAAATTCTGCGAGTAGCGCTCTTTGGGAAGAAGATGAGTATAGGGGCGGTGGGTTATTATTTTTGGAAAAAGTTTTCTTGTGATATAATTTGGATCGTCCACGGTTAATATAAATTAAGAGTTAAAATAATTCTATTTCTATTTTGTAAGCCAACAAGGCTGGGACGAATACTGTTGTTCTTCATTGTACCAAAAGTTACGTGAATAGTACCTTATACATGGGCCAAACTAACTTTTTCAGCCAGCACGTGTATTGCTATTTCCTTTGTAAGCGAACCACGTGTACTACTGAATACAACTGTAATCCAATAGCTACACTCTCTCCCTCTTCCTCTTCACTTATATGCAGATTGTAGAATTCAAAATCAATGTTTTTTCCCTCAAAACTCTTCTCTCAGGTTGTTTGTTTTATTTTCTCCTGTTTGGTTTTTCTTTTTCAAAATTCTTCTTTTTTGTCTCGCTTTTCAACTTCTTTTTCAGAAGTTTTCAATTTTGGTTCGATGGATGCTTTGGGGATTTTGCCCATTCTCTTCCAATTCCATGGATGATATTTTAGGTTTGGAGATTCGAGTAGATTGAAAATTGAAATGGGTATTATTCTAGGATTTTATTGTTGTTCTCTTTAGTCCTCCATCATTGTTGGCCTTTAGCTCTTTTTAAAACTGATTTTGCATATGCATGATGTACTCATTCACTATTTTGTGTCAATTGCATAGTCGTCAGAGGTATTAATAAGAATAGAGACATGCTCTGTGAATAATTTTCTCTAAGGTTAGTAATGCATTGTGTCAATTATTTTGATTACCCTTTTTGGTAAGGTAATTTTTCTCTAATTTTAAAGGTTTAACTTTACCAAAAAATAATTTATTGGACTTGCAGTAGGAGCAATGAGGCTGATAAAAGTCGATGTGAGCAAGATAACAAGTACACCACTAACGTCATTGGTAAGTTCATGAAGTTCTATGTTCTCGAGGAAGAACATGTAATAGGTTTTCTGGGTATTTGCCTTAGAATCAAGGTGCACTAGGTGCATGGTTCCATAAGTGGTAAGCTTCATTTCAAGTATTTTATATGTGTATCTCTGTATTGCAAGCATTTTTCTGGAATTATAGTTGAAGACATTTGATAACTTAATTAAGTTCAAATTTGTTGTTTTAAGCTAATTTTAATCATTGCTAAAAATTATGAACTACGTTTACAGTAATTAAATTGGGAAGCATATAAACATATCCATTTTTACATTTGATACCCAGTCAAATCTTACCTTATGTTTGTAAAAATATATAAGTATCTCATTTTACATAGATTTGTATTATAATTGATAGTTTCATATATGATGTTACATTAGCGGAGGTATCTTTGGACCTAATACACGGTAGATAGGAAAATCGAATGTCACTACGATAAGTTTTTTTTATTATATATTTTTCTTTGTAGAGAACCAAAAACAAAAACAGTAAAAGTACTTGCTTATTGTTTCATTCTCCCTGACCTTTAATATAATCAATAACTTAATTCATCCAACACTATCTACAATTCTTCATAGGGGTGTACATGACTGGGTTAATTCGGGTTTTTCAATTATCAAACCAAATCATTTGTGTCGGATTTTTAAATCTATAAACCAAACCAAACCAATAAAACTCGGGTTTTTTCGGGTTTTTTGGATTCTCGACTTTTTTGGGGTTTTTCCGGTAAAGTATTCATACAAACATATAATTTACTTGTACTTCAAATATTTCTTTTTTCTTAAAAAAATAACACAAAATATGATATGAGTAATAACACTAAAAAATCCAATAAAAAAATAATACTAATGAAATCGCGTAAAACAAATATTGCAAATTAACAAGTCATAATGAAAATGATCATAATTTAAAAGTACTAAATCATGCTAAAATAAGTTTAATAAGTATTAATTACATGACTAAATATTAAAGGAAATTAAAATTAGATTACGCATTTGAATTGTCTAAACCAATGTAAAACCAAAGAATAAATATTCAATATTGTTGTCATTCTTAGTGTTGAATTGATTTTCTTTTTGCATTAGTATTAATTTGATTTTGATTTAAGCTTTATTATATTTATCAACATCTGTGGACTATAATCTTTATTGAACCATTCAGAATTCTAAGTTTCAAACTTCAAATGATATATTAAAAGATAAAAACTATGAAAAAGTATAAGAAATATTTAAAAATTATATTAAAGTAAATATTCTTATGTATAAAATAAAATTTTAAAATTATATATATAATGTCGGGTTGGTTTGGTCTCGGGTTGATATTTTTAGTTAAAATCAAACCAACCCAAATATAGTTGGATTTTTTTTTCCAATACCAAACCAAGTCAAACCCATCACTAGTTGGTTTTTTTTTCTCGGTTTACGATTTGGTTTGATTTTCGGTTCGATTTTGTACACCCCTAATTCTTTAGTTATATTTATATTATTGTCGTAATGCTAACAATAAGATTGTATATGGAACTTTTGTTGCTCGATTATTTACATGACAAAATACATAGCACATAAACTTAGGACTAAAAAGAAGAGAAGGTAAATGACACTTCACCGAGATAGTCTAATAATGTTGAAATTCTCTCCATTTTTTATTTGTGTTTATTGAAGGTAATTTGATTTAAATTTCATCGTTCAATAATTATTTATTTTGTCAATTGCTTCAATAGACCTCAAGCAACATGTTGATGTTCGATCAGTTAATGCTTGCATAGATCATGAAGTGAATTTGAATGGCAATATCAGGTCGTTTTAAATCTTAATAAGTCATAATTCACTCATTTATTATTATTTCTCATTCGTCTATTTTCCGAGTGTCATATAATCACTTTCAACAAATTTTGACAAAATTTGTTGACAAACTTTAGGAATCCACGAAAATGATGGAATAATGTTCAGAGGAACTGCTCAAAAGGTGCACATTTTATTGATTTATCTAATGTCTTATCAGTGATTTGATTTTTTTTCTGAATATTAGTGGATTTAACTTTTGTCTTTCTCCACTTGCGATACAATTCTGATGCAAAATTTGCTTCAATAAATACTATAATGAAGATGAAAAGGGTGAAAAAACTTATAACTCAACCACACTTTCATATTGATAATTAAAAGTAATTGTACAATGATGTGAAATGCCTCTGTGTTGATACTCCACAAATGAATTTGTACTATATGTTAGAAACATTTCATAAATGGAGGACTGGTAAGTACTTCTTCATTCTTAGCCAAAATTTCTCAGCTTCGAGTTCCCTTGGGTATGGAATCGCTTTTGTTAAGGAGCGCTTTATCCCAAATGTGGAACTATCCTACGGTAATCCGGATTTAGTTGGACTCCAATGTAGGTACCAAACACTGAGCGAGAAATAAAAATAAAAAAAAAAAAATAGTGTGTTAGTTATTCTAAAAAATATGATCATCAACTTCTTTTATTAGTTTATATGTAGCTCTGATGCATGTTTTATATGTCATTTGAATGACTTACTTTCTCTAGCCAAATATTTTCAATTAAAGATTGATTAACCTGAAGTAGAATTAGATTGCCTTAAAACTCTACCAGCATTGGAAGAGCAAAAAACTTAACCAGACAAAATAAACACCTAAATAACGACTATATAACAGTAGTTTTAATTTTCATCAACATAGCAATAGTTTTTTTTTTACAAAACACAATAAAATAATTAAAAAAAGAAAAGAAAAATAACATGACAGTCCACGATATATTAATTGAGGATATTTTAATTCCTTAATTTTCTCCTCCTCTCTTATATAGTTTCCACAAATAACTCAAATATAGTTAATGCTTCTCTCATAACTCTAATCAAAATCAAACACTATAGCTTCTCTGTTCTGAAACATGCTTCAATGAAAAATATGAACATTTTTCAATTTTGGTTCAGCACGACGGAAGATGGATGTAACAGGTATTTACCATAATAGTTGCTTTGAATATGATAGTTTTAAAGTATTTTGCTGGTTTTATTGATATTTTTTATAAAATATATTGTTATAGCTTTAGTGGTTGGTATTTTTTTGGTCGTGATTTGCACAACATAAGTCATAAGGTTCTCAATTAGTTTGCACCATACATATATAGGTACCGCTTATAGTAATTTTTTTGGTGAATTAGTTATTTATGTATTGATGAAGTTGATATATTTTAGATACACAGGTTCTTTATTTTATGGTGTATCACTACTAAAAAACTGCTTAAAAACGACGGACAGAAAAGCGACGGACGGCGTCGCTCCAAAAAGCGACGCCTTTTGCCACACTGTCCGTTGCTTTTTAATAAAAATAATTATTTTTTAAATTATTTTACAAAAAGCGACGGACGGCATCTCTTAGTCCGTCGCTTTTTTTTGCGGATTTTTGCGCTAAATATATATATATAATTAATAATGATTTATTTAATATATATAGAGACGACGTCCGTCGCTTTTTATTAAAAATAATTATATATAAATTAAAAAATAACCACGTTGTCCGTCGTTTTTAATTTATTTTATTTTATTAATTAGTTTTTTAAAAAGCGACGGACGACATCTCTTAGTCCGTCGCTTTTTGGTCAAAATATCTAGTCAACTATTTTTAAAAAGCGATGGACATTGTCTCTTAGTCCGTCGCTTTTTGGTCAAAATGTTGGTCAACTATATTTAAAAAAAGCGACGGACTTAGAGACGTTGTCCGTCGCTTTTTATTAAATATCTAAAAGACATATTGCCATTTTCTTATTTTCCTCTCTCTCTTCACTCTTATTCTCTCCTTTCTCTCTCTATATATATATATCGATCTCCCCGTCGCCGTCGCCGGTCGTCGTCCTCTCCCAGTGCTGCCCTTCCCCGTCGCCGGTCGCTGTAGGTAGGGTTAAATTTTAGTTTTTTTTTTTCAATTCTAGTGATTATAATTGATTGTTTGTTGGTATATTATTGTTTTTTTTGTTGGGTTATGTTATTCAATTGTTAATTTGATTTGATTATTGTTAGTTAGGTATAGATAATTGAAGATTTTTATTTTAGGGTTTTTTTAAAAAAAATTGGGCATTTTTAAATTGTGCATTGTTTAGTGAAGAATTAGCATTTTTGTATTTTAGGACTAGTTTAAACTTGAGAATATGTAATTTGAGGTTGAATTGGGATTTTTTTGGATTTGATTTTAGGACTAGTTAGTAAAGTGTTAATAATTTGAAGTTAGAAATTAGTA
>JAJOOO010020619.1:0-20692 GCA_029582685.1 Solanum piurae
ATTTTAATATTACTTTAAACTTTAATATAAAATTGAATTTTAAGGTTTAAACTTTAAATTCAATATAAACTTTAAACTTAAAACTTTAAAGTCAATTTTAAACTTTAAATTCAATATAAACTTTAAAATATAAAGTCAATTTTAAACTTTAAAGTTTAAAGTTTAAACTTAAATTCAATATAAACTTTAAAATATAAAGTCAATTTTAAACTTAAATTTAATTGAAACTTTAAAGTTTTAAATTGAAGTTTTTTAATCATATAATATTATTAATTAATAATATAATAATTATATAATAATTAAAGTTAATAAAAAAAAAAAAAATTACCGGTACACAATGATCCGGTAAGAATCGGTTTTGTTTCGGTCCGGTCCAAACCGGTTCCTATCCGGTAACTAAGGGACCGGGCGGAACCTTTGGGAATTTCCGGTAAAACCGGTTCCGGTAAGACCCGATTCCGGTAAATAAATCCGGTAACGAGGACCGGTTCCGATAAAACCGGTCCTGTTGATCCGGTCCTGTCCAATTGCCAGCCTTAACCTATACTCACACCATTTTTTTCACCCTCATTTTCACCTTTACAGACCCTTTTTAATTAAAATATCACGCAAATTTCTCAATTTTTCGTGTGTGTTAGCTCATGGATCTGGCTTGGTGAAGCACCCTAAAGTTTTTCTCAAAATATATTATGAGGACCTCCACATCGAGTTGGGGAATCATCACGTATATACTCACACCATTTTTTTCACGCCTTTTTCGGCATTTACAAGCTCTTTTTTAGGAATCGCGCAAATTCCTCAATTTTTCCGTGTGTATTTGCCCATGGATCAGGTGCCCCAGTGCACCCAAATTTTTTTCTCAAAAAACTTTATCAGGACCTCCGCATTGACTTGGGGAATCATCACGTATACTCACGCCATTTTTTTCACGTCTCTTTCCGCATTTACATGTCCTTTTTTAAGAATTGCGCAAACTACTCAATTTTTTGTGTGTATTAGCCAATAGGTTTGGGGTCCCGGAGTAACCAAATTTTTTTTCTCAAAGACTTTATGAGGACCTCCTTATCGAGTTCGGGAACTATCATGTATACTTACACATTTTTTTCACGCCCATTTCCGCATTTACATGCCCTTTTTTAAGTGCGCAAATTTCTCAATTTTTCGTGTATATAAGCCCATGGATTGAGCGCCCTAGAGCACCCAATTTTTTTTTATCAAAAAACTTTATGAGGACCTCTGTATAGATTAGGGAATCATCACGTATACTCACACCATTTTTTCACGTCTATTTCCGCATTTACAAGCCTTTTTTTAGGAATCACGCAAATTTCATAATTTTTCGTGTGTATATTAGCCCATGGATCTAGAGCCCCGGAGCACCAAATTTTTTCTCTCTAAAAACTTTATTAGGTCCTCCATATCGAGTAGGGTAACCATCACATATACTCAGACCATTTTTCATGTCCATTTCTGCATTTACAGTCCCGTTTTTAGGAATCACGCAAATTTCTCAATTTTTTGTTTGTATTAGCCCATTGATTTGGCGCCCAGAGCACCCAATTTTTTTTCCTCAAAAAATATAATGAGGACCTCTGTATTGAGTTGGAGAACCATCACGTATACTCACACTATTGTTTCAACATCATTTCCGCAATTTTAGGCCTTATTATAGGAAACGAGTAATTTTTCGTGTTTATTAGCCCATGAATATGGCACCCCGGAGCATCCAATTTTTTTTCTCAAAATACTTTATGAGGACCTCCATATCGAATTGGAGAACCATCACGTATACTCACGCCATTTTTTTCAAGAACATTTTCGCATTTACAAGCCTTTATTTAGAAATCGCACAAATTCCTCAATTTTTTGTATGTATTATTAGTCCATGAATTTGGCGACCCCGAAGCACCCAAATTTTTTTCTCAAAAGACTTTATGAGGACCACCGTATCGTGTTGGGAACCATCACGTATACTCACACCATTTGTTTCACGCCCATTTCCGTATTTACATGCAATTTTTTAGAAATTGCGCAAATTCCTGAATTTTTGTGTGTATTTGCCTAGTCCATTGATCAGGTGCCCTAGAGCACCCAATTTTTTTTTCCAAAAAAGTTAATGAGGACCTTCGTATCAAGTTGGATAACTATCACGTATACTCACATAATTTTTTTCACTCCACGTTTTTACTTTTACAGGCCTTTTTTAAGAATCGCACAAATTCCTCAAGTTTTTGTGTATATTAGCCAATGGATAGAGTGCCTAGAGCACCCAAATATCTTTTTCATAAAATTTTATGAGGACATCCGTATTGAGTTGGGGATACATCACACATACTCGCACAATTTTTTTCATGCTCATTTCCACATTTACAGGCCATCTTTTAGGAATCGCGCAAATTTCTCAATTTTTCGTGTGTATTAGCCCATTGATTTGGCGCCCCCCGGAGAACCCAATATTTTTCCGCAAAATACTTTTTGAGGAACTCCGTATTGAGTTGGGGAACCATCACGTATAATCACACCATTTTTTAAAATCCTATTTCTGCATTTACAGGCCCTTATTTAGAAATCACGCAAATTCCTCAATTTTCCGTGTGTATTAGCACATGGATCTGAAGCCCCGGAGCACCCAATTTTTTTCTCTCAAAAAACTTTATGAGGACCTCTGAATCAAGTTGGGGAAGTATCACGTATACTCACACCATTTTTTTCAAGCCCATTTCCGCATTTACAGGCCTTTTTTTAGAAATCGGGTAAATTTCTTAATTTTTTGTGTATATTTGCCCGTGGATCGAGCGCCCAGAGCACCCAATTTTTTTCTCTCAAAAACCTTTATGAGGACCTCCGTATCGAGTTGGGAAACCATCGCGTATATTCACACCATTTTTTTCACGCCTATTTCCGCATTTACAGACCTTCTTTTAGGAATTGCGCAAAATTTTCAATATTTCGTGTGTATTAGCCAATGGATCTGGCGCCCCGAAGCACCCAAAATATTTTTCTTAAATTTTTTTATGAGGACCTTCGTATTGAGTTGGGAAACCATCATGTATAGTCACACCATTTTTTTCACTCCCATTTCCGCATTTACAGGCCCTTTTTAAGAATCACGCAAATTTCTCAATTTTTCGTGTGTTATAGCCCATAGATCTGGCGCCGCGGAGCACCCATAATTTTATGCTAAAAAAACTTTATGAGGACTTCCTTATTGAGTTGGGGAACCATCACGTATACTCACACTATTTTTTTCAAGTTTATTTCTGCATTTACAGTCCCTTTTTTAGGAATCGAGTAATTTTTTCGTGTTTATTAGCCCATGATTATGGCACCCCGAAGCATCCAATTTTTTTTCTCAAAATACTTTATGAGGACCTCTATATGGAATTGGAGAACCATCACGTATATTCACACAATTTTTTTCACGCCCATTTCCTCATTTATAGGCCCTTTTTAGGAATCGCGCAAATTACTCAATTTTTCGTATGTATTAGCACATGGATATGGAGCCCCAGAGCACCAAACTTTTTTCTATCAAAAAACTTTATGAGGACCTCCGTATTGAGTTGGGGAACCATCGTGTATACCCACACCATTTTACTTTCACGCCCATTTCTGCATTTACAAGCCTTTCTTTAGGAATCGCGCAAATTTCTTAATTTTTTGTGTGTATTATTAGCTCATGGATCTGGCACCCCGTAGCAACCAAAAATATTTTATCAAAAAACTTTATGAGGAACTCCATATCGAGTTGGGGAACCATCATGTATACTAACACCATTTTTTTCATGCCCATTTCCATATTGAAAGGCCCTTTTAAAAGAATAGCGCAAATTCCTAAATTCTTCGTATGTATTAGCCAATGAATCTGGTGCACCGGAACAACCAAAATTTGTTTTAATTTTTTTTAGGAGGACCTCCTTATTGAGTTGGGGAATCATCACGCATACTCACACAATTTATTTCAAGCCAATTTCCTCATTTACAAACTCTTTTTTAGGAATCATGTAAATTTTTCAATTTTTCGTGTGTATTAAACCCTGGAGCTGGCGCCCCGGAGCACCCAATTTTTTTTTCTCAAAAAACTTTATGAGGATTTGCGTATCGAGTTGGGGAACCATCACGTATACTCACACCATTTTTTCACGCCCATTTCCGCATTTACAAGCTCATTTTTAGGAATCGCGCAAATTACTCAATTTTTCGTGTGTATTAGCCCATGAATATGGCACCCTGGAGCACCCAATTTTTTCTTAAAAATTATTATGTGGACCTTTGTATTGAGTTGGAGGACCATTACGTATACTCACACCCTTTATTTCATGCCCATTTCCGCATTTACAGACCCTTTTTTTAGGAATTGCACAAATTCCTAAATAATTCGTGTGTATTAGCCCATGGATCTAGCTCCTCGGAGCACCCAAATATTTTTTCTTAAAAAACTTTATGAGGACCTCCGTAACGAGTTGGGGAACCATCATGTATACTCACACCATTTTTTTCAAGTCCATTTCTGCATTTGCATGCCTTTTTTTAGGAATCGTGCAAATTCCTCAATTTTTCGTGTGTTAGCCAATGGATCTAGCGCACGAAGCACCCAAAAATTTTTTCTCAAAAAACTTTATGAGGACCTCTGTATCATGTTATGGAACTATCACGTATATTCACACCATTTTTTTTCACTCCCATTTTCGTATTTATAGGCCTTTTACAAGGAATCGTGCAAATTCCTTAATTTTTCGTGTGTATTAGCCCATGGATCTGTCGCCCTGGAGCACCCAACATATTTTTCTCAAATGTTTTTATAAGCACCTCCTTATTGAGTTGGGGAACCACACATACACTCACAAATTTTTTTTGAAGCCTATTTCCACATTTAAAGGCCATTTTTTAGGAATCGCGCAAATTTCTTAATTTTTCGCGTGTATTTTCCCATGGATCGTGGCGCTGCGGAATACCCAATATTCTTTTCTCAAATTTTTTTATGAGGAACTTTGTATCGAGTTGGGAAACCATCACATATACTCACACCATTTTTTCACACCCATTTTCACATTTATAGGCCCTTTTTTAGGAATCGAGAAAATTCCTAAATTTTCCGTGTGTATTAGCCCACGTATTTTTGCACTATTCTTTTCAAGCCCATTTCCACATTTACAGGCCCTTTTTTAGGAATCACACAACTTTCTCAATTTTTTGTGTGTATTAGCAAAATGTATCTAGCGCGCCGGAGCACCCAAAATTTTTGTATAAAAAAACTTTATGAGGATTTCCGTATCAAGTTAGGGAACTATCACATATACTCACACCATTTTTTTCACGTCCATTTCCGTATTTATATGCCCTTTTTTAGGAATCACGCAAATTCCTCAATTTTTCGTGTGTATTAGCCGATGAATTTGGCGACCCGAAGCATCCAAAATTTTATTCTCAAAAAACTTTATGAGGACTTCTTTATCAAGTTGAGGAACCATCACGTATACTCACACCATTTTTTTTCAAGATCATTTTTGCATTTACAGTCCCTTTTTTAAGAATAAAACAATTTTTTTGTGTTTATTTTCCCATGGATCTGACGCCCTGGAACACCCAAAATATTTTTCTCAAAAAACTTTATGAGGACCTCCGTATTGAGTGGGATAAACATCACGTATACTCACACCATTTCTTTCAACCCCATTTTCATATTTAAAGGCCCATTTTTAGGAATCACGCAAATTCCTTAATTTTTATGTGTATTAGCCCAAGGATTGTGGCGCAGCGAAAACCCAAAAAAAAATTCTCAAAAAACTTTATGAGGAAATTAGTATCAAGTTGGGAAACCATCACGTATACTCACACAATTTTTTTCACGCCCATTTTAGCATTTTAGGACTTTTTTAGGAATCACGCAAATTCCTCAATTTTTTGTGTGTATTTAGCCCATGGATCTGGCGCCCTGGAGCACCCAAAACATTTTTCTCAAAAAATATTATGTGGACCTCCATATTGAGTTGGGAAACTATCACGTAAATTTACACCATTTTTTTCAAGCCCATTTCCACATTTAAAGGCCCCTTTTTAGGAATCACGCAATCTCTCAATTTTTTGTGTGTATTATCCCATGTATTGTGGCACCGCGGAACACCCAAATTTTTTTCTCGAAAAACTTTATGAAGAATTTCGTATCGAGTTGAGAAACCATCACGTATACTCACATAATTTTTTTCACGTCCATTTTTTGCCTTTATAGGCCCATTTTTAGGAATCAGGCAAATTCCTCAATTTTTCATGTGTATTAGCCCATGGATCTGGCGCCAATAACACCCAAAAAATTTCTCAAATAACTTTATGAGGACCTTCGTATCGAGTTGGGAAACCATCATGTATACTCACACCATTTTTTTCATTCCAATTTCTGCATGTACAGACCCTATTTTAGGAATCGCTCAAATTTCTCAATTTTTCGTGTATATTAACCCATGGATCTGGCGCATCGGAACACCCAAAATTTCTTTCTCAAAATTTTTTATTAGGACCTTCGTATCGAGTTGGGAAA
The DNA here is from genome assembly GCA_029582685.1 of Solanum piurae. Taxonomy (NCBI): domain Eukaryota; kingdom Viridiplantae; phylum Streptophyta; class Magnoliopsida; order Solanales; family Solanaceae; genus Solanum; species Solanum piurae. The sequence continues at coordinate 6,536 of JAJOOO010020619.1, forward strand.
CCATCATGTGTATTTACACCATTGTTTCAAGTCCATTTCCATATTTACAGGCCCTTGTTAAGAATCGCACAAATTTCTCAATTTGTTCGTGTGTTATAGCCCATGGATCTGGCGCACCAGAGCACCCAAAATTGTTTTATCAAAAACCATTAAGAGGACCTTCGTATCGAGTTAGGGAACAATCACGTATACGCACACCCATTTTTCACGCCCATTTCCACATTTTAAGGCCACTTTTTAGGTATCACGCAAATTCCTCAATTATTCATGTGTATTAGCCCATGGATCTGACGCCATGGAGCACCCAATATTTTTCTAAAAAACTTTATTAAGACTTTCGTATCGAGTTGGTGAACCATCATGTATATTCACATCACTTTTTTCACGTTCATTTACGCATTTACATGCCCTTTTTTGGAATCACACAAATTCTTCATTTTTCGTGTGAGTTAGCCCACGGATATGGCCCCCCAGGGAACCCAATTTTTTTTCCGCAAAGTACTTTTTGAGGACCTCCGTATTGAGTTGGGGAGCCATCACATATAATCACACCATTTTTTTAAAATCTCATTTCTGCATTTACATGCTCTTTTTTAGAAATCACGCAAAATTCTCAATTTTTTCGTGTGTATTAGCACATGGATTTGAAACCCCGGAGCACCCAAAAAAAATTTCTCAAAAAACATTATGAGGTTTTATGTATCAAGTTGGGGAACAATCACATATACTCACACCATTTTTTTCAAGACCATTTCCGCATTTATAGACCCTTTTTTAGGAATCACACAAATTCCTCAATTTTTCGTGTGTATTAGCCCATAGATATACGCCTAGAGCACCCAAATTTTTTTCTCAAAAATCTTTATGAGGACCTCCATATTGAGTTGGGGAACATCACGTATAATCACACTATTTTTTTAAAGTCCATTTCTGAATTTACATGTCTTTTTTTAGAAATCGCGCGCAAATTTTTCATTTTTTCGTGTGTATTAGCCTATCGATCTGGCGTTCGGAGCACCAAATTTTTTTTTCTCAAAAAACTTTATTAGGACCTTCGTATCGAGTTGGGAAACCATCACATATAGTCACACTATTTTATCACGCCCATTTCCGCGTTTACAAACCCCTTTTTAGGAATCGCGTAAATTTCTCAACTTTTCGAGTGTATTGGCCCATGGATCTGGCGCCCCAAAGCCCCAAAATTATTTTTCTCAAAAAATTTTATGAGGACCTCCGTATAGAGTTGGGGAACCATCACGTATACTCACATCATTTTTTCACGTCCATTTCCGCATTAACATGCCCTTTTTAGAAATTGCGTAAATTTCTCAATTTTTTGTGTGTATATTAGCCCATGGTTCTAGCGCTCGGAGCACCAATTTTTTTGTTCTCAAAAAAGTTTATGAGGACCTCTATATTGAGTTGGGGAACCAATTCACAGCATTTTTTTCAAGCTCATTTCCATATTTAAAGGCCCCATTATAGGAATCGCACAAATTCCTCAATTTTTCGTGTGTATTATCTCATGTATCTGGTGCCCCGGAGCACCAAAAATATTTTTCTCAAAAAACTTTATAATGACCTCCGTATTGAGTTGGGGAACCATCACTTATACTTACACCATTTTTTCAAGGCCATTTCCGCATTTAAAGGCCTCCTTTTAGAAATCACGCAAATTCCTCAATTTTTTCGTGTGTATTAGCCCATTGATCTGGCGTTGTGGAACACCCAAACGTTTTTTCTCAAAATTTTTTATGATGACCTCCGTATCGAGTTGGGAAACTCTCACGTATACTCAAACCATTTTCTTCACTCCCATTTTTCACATTTACAAGCCCTTTTTTTTGAATCGCGCAAATTTCTCAATTTTTCGTGTGTATGCCCATGGATCTGACGCCCGTAGCATCCAAAATAATTTTCTCAAAAACATTTATGAGGACCTGTGTATATCGAGTTGGGGAACCATAACATATACTCACATCATTATTTTCACGCTCATTCCCATATTTACAGGCCTTTTTTTAAGAATCTCACAAATTTCTAAATTTTGTGTGTGTATTAGCCGATGGATCTAGCACCCCAAGCACCTTAAATATTTTTCTCAAAAAACTTTATGAGGACCTTCTTATCGAGTTGGGGAACCATCACGTATACTTACACAATTTTTTTCACACCCATTTTCACATTTATAGGCACTTTTTTAGGAATCATGCAAATTCCTCAATTTTTCGTGTGTATTAGCCTATGCATCTGGCGCTCCAGAGCTCCCAATTTGTTTTCTCAAAAAACTTTATGAGGACCTTCGTATCGAGTTGGGGAACTATCACGTATACTCACACCATTTTTTTACGCCCATTTCCTCATTTACATGCCCTTTTTTAGGAATCACGTAAATTTATCAATTTTTCGTGTGTATTGGCCCGTGGATCTAGCGCCTTGGAGCCCTAAATTTTTTTTTCTCAAAAAACTTTATAAGGACCTCTGTATCGAGTTTGGTAACCATCTTGTATACTCTTACCATCTTTCACACCCATTTTTGCATTTACATGCCCTTTTTTAGAAATCGTGCAAATTCCTCAATTTTTAGTGTGTAAGCCCATGGATCTGGTGCACCGGAGCACACAAAATTATTTTCTCAAAAAAAATTACGAGGACCTTCGAATCGAGTAAGGGAATAATCACGTATACTCACACCACTTTTTTCATACACATTAGCGCATTTACAGACCTTTTTTTGAAATTGCGCAAATTTCTCAAATTTTCGTGTGTATTAGCCCATGGATTTGGAACCCCGGAGCACCCAATTCTTTTTTCTTAAATTTTTTTATGAGGACCTCCGTATTGAGTTGGGGAACCATTATGTATATTCACACTATTTACGTATTTACAGGTTCTTTTTTAGGAATCACGCAAATTTCTCTATTTTTCGTCTTTCCTAGCTCATGGATCTGGCGCCCCGGAGAATCCAAACTATTTATATAAAAAAAGTTTATGAGGACCTATGTATTGAGTTGGGGAACCATCACGCATACTCACACCATTTTATTCAAGTCCAATTCCACATTTACATGTCATTTTTTAGGAATCACCCATATTTCTCAAATTTTTGTGTGTATTAGCCCATGGATCTAGCACACCGGAGCACTCAAAGATTTTTCCTCAAAAAACTTTATGAGGACCTCTGTGTCGAGTTAGGGAACCATCAATTATTCTCACACCATTTTTTTTACGTCCATTTCCGTATTTAGAGGCCCTTTTTTAGGAATCACTCGTGTGTATTAGCCCATGGATCTGGCGCCATGGAGCACCCAATTTTTTTTTCTCAAAAAATTTATGCGTTTACAGGCCCTTTTTAGGAATCGCGCAAATTTTTCAATTTTTCGTGTGTATTAGGCCATGTATCTGGCGCCCCAAAGAACCCAAAAACTTTTACCCAAAAATTTTTATGAGGAACTCCGTATCGAGTTTGGGTACCATCACGTATACTCACACCATTTTTTCACGCACATTTCAACATTTTCATGCCCTTATTTAGGAATCACACAAATTCCTCTATTTTTCGTGTGTTAATCCCATGAATTTGACGCCCCAAAGCACCCAATTTTTTTTCTCAAAAACTTTATGAGGACCTCCGTATCGAGTTGGGGAACCATCATGTATGATTGCACCATTTTTTCACGCCCATTTCCGCATTTACATGCTCTTTTTTAGGAATCGCTCAAATTCATCAATTTTTCGTCTGTATTGACCAATGGATCTGGTGCTCCGGAGTTTGAATTTTTTTTTCAAATTTTTTTATGAGAACCTTCGTATCGATTTAGGGAACCATAGCGTATACTTGCACCATTTTTTCATGCCCATTTCCTCATTTACATGCCCTTTTTTAGGAATCGCGCAAATTCCTCAATTTTTCGTGTGTTAATCCCATGGATCTGGCACCCCAAAACACCCAACATTTTTTTCTCAAAAATCTTTATGAGGACCTCCGTATCGAGTTGAGAACTATCATATATACTTACACTATTTTTTTCACGTTCATTTTTCGCATTTACATGCAATTTTCTATAAGTCGCGCAAATTCCTCAATATTTCGTGTGTATATAGCCCATGGATCTGGCGACCCTGGGCACCCAAATTTTTATGTCAAAAAACTTTATGTGGACCTCCGTGAAGTTGGAGAACCATCACGTATACTCACACCATTTCTGCATTTACAAACCCATTTTTTAGGAATCATGTAGTTTTTTTAATTTTTCGTGTATTAGCCCATGGATCTGGCGCCCTGGTGCACCCAAATTGTTTTCCTCAAAAACTTTATGAGGACCTCCGTATCGAATATGGGAACCATCGTATACTCACACCATTTTTTTCAAGCCAATTTTCGCATTTACAGGTCTTTTTAGGAATCACGCAAATTCCTCAATTTTTCGTGTGTTTAGCCCATGGATCTAGCGCACTGGAGCACCCTAAATTTTTTTCTCAAAAAACTTTATGAGGACCTCCGTATCAAGTTAGAGAACTATCACGTATACTCACACCACTTTTTTACTCCCATTTCCGCATTTACATGCCCTTTTGGTTCCCTAGCTCCGTCAGGAGCGATCTTGCCCTTTTGGTTAAAAAAAGATTTGATATACTGTTTATGTTTTTTGAAAGAAAAAAGTTGCCCTTTTGGTTCTGGATTTGGATAAAGTTTGTATACTTTCTTCTGTCTCAAGATTTCACTGGTGGATTACACTGGATATGTTATTGTTAATGTGAATGCAATTTTGATTTTTGTAAAATAATACTACAATATTACTGAATTTTATTTGTTTACAACATTTATGATATACAATTGATCTCTTTCTCAATATTTTTAGGTACTAATATATATATATATATATATATATTTATTTATTATATTATTCTAACATATTATATATAGATGCTTCTGAATTATAATATAATAATTACGTAATCTTATAAATTTTCTAAGATCTCATCCTAGTCAACCTTTGACCGTTTTTTCATATATAACTTCTCAACCAGGAAACAAATCAATTATAAATGGAAAAAAATAATAACTGAATGCCATTTTACTTTCCATTATAATTTAGCAAAATATTACAAAATGCACTATAAAAAGCCTCCTGCACCTTGCACCAAAGTAGATATCTCATTGACATTATTTTAATAAGAATGGCCAAGCTTTTGAACTTTGCTCTTGGTTTCCTTCTCATTGTTTCAGGTTTTTTTATTATCTTCTTTAGTAATTTTTTTTTAATTTGAAATTTAACCTCTTCATTTTTGTGACATATATATAATAATGTAATGAATATTTATATGATATATGTGTAATTTAATCGATTGTAATAGGTTATTTCTTTGTTTTTCAAGTAACCATCTTTGAGTGATATAGAGAGTTATTACCTATTTATCTGATCATATAAAAATTCTCTATGCTCATATAAGACACAAATAGTAGGTTACTCTGATAGGCTACAAACTACACATATGTTCCTTGATTGATTTTGCCTGAAAATGCACATATAGATAGTAGTGTCATGAATTTATGATGAAAAAAGAACAATTTTCGTTTTTTTTTCTTTTTTTTTGCTTGTGTATAATGATATGTTGTTTTTCATGAATTTGATTGCAGTTGCTTTGGATCTCAGTCCAGTGAATGCACAACGTAGATGCACTGAAATTTTGGATCCAAATAATTGTGTTCCTGATGATTGCAAAAATGAATGCATTCAGAAACACAATGGGAATGGACTTTGCGTAGGCAGTTCTGGTACTGGCCAATTTGCTTGTGCTTGTACTTATGATTGTAACCTTGATGAATCAAATTCTCTAAATTAATTCTCATTTAAACACAAAATGATTTACAAGTGATCAATCGAAAGTTGTTCTTTATTTATGAGAATCATTTTTCATCCTTCTCTGGCATTTGATTTTATTATGTTTTTATTACACCATCCGCTATACAAAACCTATTAACGCAATCAAACTAAATTCATATCATATTAGACTTACTAAGGGAGCATGATATGTACTTCCCACAAAATGATTCTTCACTTCAGGGGCAAATCTAGTACATTAGTTATGGATTTATCCAAACTCAGTAGCTTTGGTTCAGATTTTGTTAGTGTGTTGTGTCGATGTATTGTCTAATCTATGAGAATCAAGTTTTTTCCTTCCCTAAACCTCTATATGGAAGTGAACCCTCAGCTTTTGTGAGACACACATTTACATCAAAAATTGAGACACTCCTCAGGGTGTATCCGTTTTTTATAAGACTATTGGACTCCAACTTTTCATCTAAATTCTCTAATGAGTATAAATAAAAATTCACTAAATTGTTATAAAAAAATAGTTTTGAAACCTAAAATTAGCTCGTTGCCGTTTTCATGAACCCAACCCAAGGGAAATACCTTAATATCTCATTATTTTAAATTTAATATTACAATATATTTTACATATAAAAATTTATTTGGTATGGTTCAATATTTTCTTGATGCATTTTTATAAAATTTATAACCTACAAAATAACTCGATGTAGACTTAGGGATGACAATGGGGCGAGACGGATGTGGGGCAGGGTGGGTTTAATGCTATGTGGGGCGGAGCGGGTTTAAGGTTGTGTGGGGCGGGTCGGATGTGGAGCGAGTTGAAGTGGGCTTTTTTAAAATTAATGTGGGGCTGGGTGGGTCGCGGGTATATGTGATTTTATGTGGGTTCAAACTTAATTTTAACTTTTTACATGTTATAAGAGTGATAGAGCATTATTTATTAAGATAATTCATTAAAACTACTAAAATATTCAAGATAATAAATGAAAATGGTTCAATAAAATATAATACAATTTGTTACATGTTTCCCAATTGACCTCTAAAAAATAAAATTTTAAGTCACTATCCTATTAAATTAATTCAACTTAATGAAAAATGAATTTATTTTTATGAGTTTTATTTTTAGTATCAAACATAACTAAAAAAAGAAAATATTAAAAAATTTATGCAGGACGGGGTGGGGCGGGTTGAAAATGAAAAGAGTTGTTATGCGGGGCGGGACAAATTAAAAATTTTGCGAGTTAAGCTCAAAACACACCGCCCCGCTCTACACCGCTCCATTGCCATCCCTAGATGTAGTTATAAATTTGGCACGCCCCAAACGAAGGGATCACAATTGGCACTCAATAGGTTATACGAATGAGCTAGTCATTTGATCATAATAAAAAAGAGACGATGACTAGACAGTACCCAAAAGTTATTTACTAACCAGATTCTACTCTAAGAATTCATGATAAAATGGTCATAACTTTTTACTCTAATATCTGACTGACAAATAATTTTATGCCTCTCACATATCTTCATTATAATAGGTTGTGGGGCCTCTAAATAATTATATATCGGGATATATGCTCGTTCCAATCCAACCTAATAACAAGATACAATAACAATTTTCAAATAATTTATCCTTCATTTTGAGATTTTGTTTCAAAAACTCCCTTTGGTCTCTAGATTAGTCTACAAGATTCCAAGTGACTTATTACACATATCTCTTCCTATAATCACTATTTAAAATCATTCTCTCTAATCTCATCAACGATTGATATGAAACGTGAAAATATTAGTCTCATAAGTTATGGGTGGCCTAATTTAAATTATCTTAATGTGTGGGGTGTTACATCTTTTCCCCTTAAAAATGTTCATCCTCGAATGATAATTCACTTTTTTGGGGCTAAGTTTGAGGAATTTTTCAAAATTTCGACAAAGTTTTCTTTGTAAAATGGACTATATAAAAATCTAAAACTCAGAAAAGTTCAACAGGGTGCCTTAAAGGGTGACAATACATAATCAAAGATCCAAGTACAATCAAATACCTATAGTGCATATACTCTCTCACTTCTCATCACTGACTAAATGACATTGAAACCACTAAGAAATAACTCATTTGCGATACATAAGTTTTGTAATACTTAAACTGATAAATTATACGTTTATAGCATCCACACGACTAATGTTTTACCCCTAAATACTATGTCACGATTTCGACTCGCCGTGAGTGACACCCACACTAAAAATCGGTGGGAAAACCAACACCAATCAACCCGTAATTAACTCCATAATTAAAATAACAATTTAAGTAAAAGAAGTCAAGATTCATATCTAAAAACCACTGTCTAAAAACATTTGCAAAAGTATTCTCCATAGAATCAGAAGGTTGTGTATCAAAATTCTATATAATCTAGAATAAGAGGATGCAATCTCAAAAACAAGAAAAGAAATCGAAAGAGTTTGAGCCCCAAATATATGGACTAAGAAAATAAGGATGAATCTGTGGCAGACCGGAGGAAGTAACTCATCCTTGGAATCAATAACCAGGGAATCACAACAGAGATGGCGAAGCAACCACCTGAATATGTCTTGTACTCAACAAAGAAAAAACAAGTGCAATATGAGTACATAAACCCAGTGGTGGATCTATGAAGGGATGTGGGGGTGCCACGCCACCCCCGAACTTCGACGGAAACTCTTTATATACATAGGTATATATATATAATATTAATATAAATATAAAGCGTGCCACCCAGAGAACAAAACTGGCTTGTGGTGCCACGGTAGGAGGGAAACTTTAGAAGGCTGATGTTTGCAGGTTCGAATCCCATTTGTACCTATTTTTTTGAGAAATTTGCTGCAGACGTTTTTTAAGAAAAAAAAAAGGATCTAAGCACGTTTTTTAAAGGAAAAACAGCTGGCACATTATTTTATTTTATTTTTATAATTATTATTGACTTAAATTAAATTAATTACATTATTACTCCTTTGACCTTTCTTTTATTTGGCACCCACAGACTCTAAATCCTGGATCCGCCACTGCATAAACCACAATGTACTGGTAGGATTATCGTGTAGCTACAAAGATATGAATGTAAACACATAACTAAAACATAGTAAAGACAAGACAAAACATAAATCAACCAAGTCAGCAATACACAAAGACTCTCAATCACCAATCCTGACTTAACTATTTACATGAAACATGTCCCACATGATCACAAACAAGCCTGATTCACTCAAGGAACCAATACACAAGAGAATAGTCAAACATGTACCATGCGTGATACCTGATCCAAATGATAACATATATCAGATGTGGTACTCTATCCAATCAAGAGATATTATGTATCAGACATAGTACCCAAGACAACCGATAATATGTAAAAGGCGTGGTACCCGAGCCAATCAAGAGATATTTTGTATCATGCATGGTACCCAAGGTACCTGACATGGTACCTGAGTCAACTAAGAGATATATCGTACTAGGCATGGTACCCGAGCTAACTGATAGTCAATCAAGCACAATCACACTTGTAAATACAAGTAATCAAAACACTTTTATTACATGAGATTATCAACAATTTATCATTTCATATTTTACCCTTACGTTTTTTCTAACATGCATTGTACATGTTTGACTACAAAGACAATTAACATTCATATACAACATTACTGGGAAAATAACCACCGTCACCTACCTCGAATCTAGCCTTGGAAGCTCTATTGAACTTGAGTCTTTCCCTTGTTGAGATACCTAGCTTGTTCTTGATCTACAAATAATCAATACAACAAATAATCACACCTAAATAACCTAAAACTATGGATTATACCTAATCTAAAATCCTAGGTCATTCTCATGATCATCCCACCCAAATCAGGGGTTCTCCACCATTAAATCGAACAAAACTTTCCCTTAAGATTGTCACCACAAATTTTAAAAAGTAATTAACTTACCTTCGTAGATGAAAATGATTGAAATAAGAGAAAATTACCCTACGTCTCCCTTACACTTCCCCAAAAAATTCTTGGTTGATTATGAGCGGTTTTGGGGAGTTTCCGCTTTTTAGCGACTTATCCTACCATAGAGGCCTAATCCCGCTACAACGACGGTGTTGTAGCATGATATTGTGCTATAACATGAATTAATTTGGCCATTGTAGCACTCTACCCTTTGCCTTAGCGGCTTGCACATAAATGAAACTCGTAATTTTTTTCAAAAGTCTCCATTTTACAATACACCTTCAAATCTTGATGTTGAAACTACCCCCCCCCCCTCCCACACACACACACCAAATTTGATATTGGAAGTTCTAGTTATCTGAATTCACTTATGAAATTAAAGCCCTATTGGCAAGACCTAGACCATCGTGAGTTGCACCTACACTAACCCTTCGGTGGAAGAACTATTTTCTAACCCAGCGTGACCCATCAAGACTAGTTTTAGAAATCAATCATGAAAGGAAAACAACTAATTAGCAATCTTAATAGTTACAAGATCAAGTTCCCATAAAGTCAACCACTTAACAAAATCATTGCAAAATTAGCTCCCTACAATCTAAAACTCTTAAGTATCTGAAATAAAGGGCATGCAATCCCAACTAATAAATCATAGGTCTAGAATCTAATTGTCTATGTCTGAAAACATAAACAACTAGATAAGGAATAAATCATGGCAGCCCAAAATAAATGGCTCACCCTTGAGTTCAGATGTCTTCCTTCTCACAACTAAGGTCTCGAAGCAATCAACTGAATATGCTCTGTACTCAACAAACACACACACCACTCATGGAACTGATACACAAACTATTAGTGTACCAATATGGTACCTGAGCCAACCAGTATTATTATTCATACCAAGAGTGGTATTCAAGCCAGCCGTTAGTATTCATGTACCAGAATGGTATCCTAGCCAACCATCAACCATAAATAATAGCATGCACAACCACAATCACAATGAGCAACCAACTTGAAACCACAAGTAATTGAACAGGTTAATTACATGAGATTACCACATGATATCATTTCACATTAACCTTTCAGTGTTTCCCCCAAATGCATTACACAATAATACTACAAAGCAGTTAACATGCACAGATTGCATACTTTGTAAACAACAATCATCACCTACCTCGAAGAAAACCTTGGAAACTTTAAAAAACTTGACTTTTCCCTTTTTAAAGTGTCTTGGCTTGTTCTTGGTCTAACCAATCAATAATCGCTTAACAATACCTGAAATAAAACCAAATCCTAACCCATGTCAATTAATAATTATTCTATCCAACAAGGGTTCTTTCCACCTTTAATTTAAGTTAAAACCCTCCCCAAGAGTAAACCTTTAGATTCTTAAGCGTAAGAATCAATTTACAATTTAAGGGAGAAATTCACATACCTATATCGAAGAAATTGGTGGAAAAACTGTAAACAATGCCCTAAATCGCTTTCCTTCTTCTCAAGAACGGAGTGAAAAAAATAAGAGGTTTTTAGGGCTTTTCTATATTAAATTTTGACTTATTCCTTTATAACAACCTAACCTGCTATAGAGGCGTCGCTATAGTGGTCCAACCCGCTATAGCACCTGCTAAGTCATCTTGCTATAATGGAGTGACACCTGTTGTAGCGGCTTGCATGGAATTAGAGGCTTGGAAACCTCTCCAAACTCCCAGATTTCAAAACATACCTTCAACCCTTGACATTCTACACTAATCCCTTATGCCAAGTTTGATCCCGAGAGTTTTACTCACCCACATTTGATACTGAAATGTCCTATGGGTTTCTTAATGTCTTAACTACTAGAAAACATAAACACCTTAGACATATCACCTGACCCATTCCTGGATTGTCCTAGACCTTCTTCACTCAAAATCTATCTAAGATTAGCCTAGCCTTGAATTTTTAAGTCTCTATCCAAAAGTTTTTCTGACCTGATTCTTTCACCTTTGGTCTACCTATAACGATCAGAGTGGGTCCACTTATGGAATCAATGCCTAAGCTAATAGAAAAACCAACCTAAGCTTTAACATTTTACTGATCCTTTTTTCGGATTGCCCTAGACCTCACCTTGCACAGATTTCGTCTGAGGTTGACCTAGTCTAAAATTTTCAACTCACTACTCCAAAAGTTATCTTACTCAAATTCTTTTATCACTGATTTACCCATAACGACCGTAAGGGTCTTTACATGCTAGTTCCTTACCTTCCATACATATGATCTATGAGAGTTATACCACTCTAACAAACAAAGGCATAAGATATGTAGGATCTATAAAACTTATTCTTTTCATAATGTAAGCGAAAACCCTTTTAATTTCTTTTAACACGAGCTTAATGAATATCTGATGCATGTACACACATTTTTGGAACATTTTTCAGATAAACATGTGGTTGGTGAGAACACACAATATATAAGCAATAATATAGGTAGAAGGAATCTCATGGACATACGATTCACATTTGCTCATGCTTTAATAAGTAATTCTTGAATTAAATTTCAAAAAAATTATGTGTTCTAGCATAAACATATGTGCTGCCTATTAGTCATGTAAGCAATATGATTTTAATATATTTCCGCTGTGCATATAGTTTTCCAACAAAAAGTAGCATCCAAGTAAGTAGTTCTTAAGTGACACATGACATGAAATTAATGAGCTATGAAGACCCATATCCTAAAAGCATATAAATTGTAACTCTCAAAACAAATACATTTCTGTCTTACAGATAATTAATAACACATTATAAAAGTGATTAAACTTAGACTGCCAAATCATATAAACTTTGGAAAATATGTGTCACTTTTATAATGACCTACAAGGCATGTGTCATATAAACAAGTAACTTAAAAGGTCTTGCGAACAAATAACCTACGACATACGGATGTATAGTTTCTAAAAGGTACGTAATATATAAGCAAGTGATTTGTGAGCCATGTAGCATTCGAGACTCTTTCTTATAAAATACATAACACATAAACATGTCCTTTATAAACCGTATAACCTATAAACATGGATTCCTTTGGCATGCAATCTATAAGCATGTGATCTAAAATACTGGTTGCATACAGTAAATTAATTGGTAACGCACATAAGTATGTGGAATCGTTATATGGACTTGAGCAATCCTCCCCTAATGAGCTAGCTTTTGAGGTTGAGTTAGGCCTAGGTGCCATATCTTTACATGGTACCAGAGCCAAGTCTATCCCCATTTGGGCTCCTGATCCACGCTCCAGTCGAGCCTGGGCGGGAAGAGGGGGGGGGGTGTTAGAGTGGGTAAAAGTACCACATTGGTTGGAGAATGTACAAATGGAATCCTTATGTCACACCCCGAGCCTACACCCTGGACGTGGCCGACACTCGAGAACCATTATTGGTCCCAAGCGAACCCTTGGCCTGACTTACTTACTCAGCGGAAGACTTTACTCAAGATAAATACTTTTAAAACATGTAAACTGAACTGCTCAAAATATAACTTAGAATGTATTATAAGTCAACATTCAACTTGACCAAAATGGCAACTCATGTCTCAACTTAACTGAAAAGGAAAAGTAGAGACTCCTGAACTAACATCACTAACTTTGTCTATGAAGCCTCTAAACAACTGAGATGGACGTCGGGACAAGACCCACGACATCCTAATGAATTAAAATACTGAAAGCAATAAAAAGGATCCTCCGAAAAGCTAGGAGGCTCACCAACTGACTCTGAGTGCTCAACTGGATCAACGAGGCACTGAATGCTGATCCTGGTTACCTACGTCTGCAGTATTAATAAGATACAAGCCAACTGGCATCAATACATTAAATGTACGAGTATATGAGTTGGAATGCTAAACATAACTTAAGCTTGAAAAGAATATGAAAGAAACACTTACCTTGGCTTTACTCAACTCTTGAATAACTTAACTCAGTATAAAGCAATAAAACACATGCAATATATAGAAAGATTTTAAAACAGTAGAAAATAACTTAGTTCGTTAAAGAAAATGTAATAACAAACTCAAATTTACTCATATAATAAAGTAATATAATTTCTGTGGGAGATTCTCTAACCGACAACCACTACTATGAGCCTAAGTGGTGATACAACGTCTTTCCCATGCGGCCAGAACTGTCCTATACTTTGCCGTCATATAGAACGCCTTAACTAAGTGGATCCACTAGTCTATGCTAAAAGCATCTTAAGGAATTATATAAAAAGTATGATCCTTTACTACCCATGATGGCTACATGGTTTATGGAGACGTGAGTTATCTGAACTCAAACTCGTCCCCATATCGGTGCTCAATACTACTCCCAAAATATACTTAGCTCATATGTTTGTAAAAACAAAACTCTTTCT
>JAJOOO010020620.1:0-12390 GCA_029582685.1 Solanum piurae
CGCCAGCCCCCCCCCCCCACCCCCGGCCCCGCGCCCCCAAAAAAAATTAAGTTAAATTTCAAAAATTATTTTCTACTCTAGTAAAAATAAAAGATATTTCTCAAAAATATTTTGCAGTGAACAATAAATTATGCAAAAAAAGGGGGAAATTGTTGAAAAAAATAGAAAGAGGGTTTAATTGGCCTTTCAATGTTTTTTTTACTGTTGGGCCCCTCGATTTTTACATCTGACGCGCCTAATTTGAGTGTATTTCACGCATTTTGTCAGGTAGGATCTGAGTGTTTTTTTGTTTAAGTTTTGGATAGTTAAAGTGCCTATTTGTGCACTCAAAAAGTTAAAGGTCAAAGTTATAATTTGAAGCCAAGTTAAGGATCCAATTTATGTATTATGCCTAGTAAAAATCATGTTCTGGATAAAGTGAATTACAATCTTGTTTAGATTGACTTATTTCATGTATTTTTAAACAAAAAAAAGGTTTACAAACAGTTTTGTCAACTTCTTACTTATAGAATAATGCTAACAATTTATATAATATTTGCCTCAGCTAAAAGATTTTAGGCCTTTATTAAAATTTCGCTTTAGGGCTCCAAGTACGTTGAGCCGCCCCTGGTGGGTACACAACGGTAGTGAGGCTTTAACAAATTGTTTGCTGGTGTGGCAAAAAAAGTTGGCATATCCCCATCAAATGGAACATGTAGGGCTTTTCCCATCTCCCTCAGTTAGTTGTTTCATTAAGATGAGGAAAACACCTAACTTTTCAGTTTCATCCAAGAAAATAATAATGAAAATTTTATGTTCAGTCTCACATGGTTGAGGGAACCAATTGTTGGTTTCATGTATGATATTGAACAGTTCTTTTTTATGAGCTAACTTTTAGGATTGAATTAAGATTTATTTTTGTATATACGAGAGATTATTCTTGAATTCCATAAGGTTCGTGCTTTCAATAAGGTTTTTTTCAGGAGGAGGAGTTTGAAACTAACTCTATGTAATGTTTATATCTTCCAATGCACAATAATCTTTTGTATAACAGCGAATGGAACTGAAATTGATCAAAAATACCAATAGCTCTGCAACTGTAAGCTTTAAGAATATATATTGTATTGAGATTCACCAATTCCTTTATTTCAATGTGTTGTATCCTCTAACAAGTGTGGAGGACCCTCCATTCAATATATGATTTCCTGTCCAGAGGGATATGGAAACATTGACTTCGCCAATTTTTATGGATTTGAAGAAATAGAAATGAAAGTCTAATTCCGCTAGAGATAGTTGAATATCAATTAAACCAAAGAGAAGTTTTTGACTCAAAAAGTAATGGCAGGAAAGGAAGCAGGATGAACTCCTCCTTTTAAATATCAACTCTATATATATATTATTTGAGTTCTTTTCTTCTTTCCTTTTGTTTGCATCGGTTTATATAACTTAAATCCTAACATAATTACAACCATCAAACATATCCAAAGAAAAAAAAAAGAGAGAGATAGAAAAGAAACAGAGTAAAAAGAAGGCAGAAGTACTGAAAAATTGATCAATCGAGCACAAGATTGCCATTAGCATCATATGAAATTTTGCCTGAAAATTCCAAAGGGCGACACTTTTCTCCTTTAATAATAGTCCTCTTCCATAGCGCGTTTTCGTCTTCCCAGTTTACTTGATAATCATCATCGTCATCATCATCATGTTGCACTTTTTTCCTCCAAGATATCATTTTTACCATCAATAGAGCTTTACTACTTATGCTGCTCTCTAGCCTTTCTACTGGCTTTTTACCCCCCAATTGCACACTCTGCCTCTTCTTCTTTTCTCTCTTGTGAAAGCCACCTCCACATAAAAAGGCCATAATGGATACTTTAACCAAGATTATTGATAGCAAAATGATCAATAAAGTTTATGACAAACAAAGAAGAGAGGAACAATCAAAGGAAAGAAAATTCAATTTTGCTATGGATGATTGCTTCCTATGGTTATGGCTTTATACTACTTAAGTAGGCAGAGTGGAATTACTTGTTTTCTACTATTACATAGAAAAGTCAAGTCAATACTTTTACTAGTTGAACATTCAGGGAAATTCCTTCAAGGTAAAATATTGTTAGCATTTGCCTGTATTTCCTACCTCAGTGGAATTCAACTATAATTCTGTTTTATTTTTAAAAAAAAGTTTTCTTCTTAGAAAATGGTCTTTCATACCCATTATTTTCTTGAAGGAGATCCTTTCTTTTTTCGTACTATAACACAATAGTATCACAATCTAATTTTTTTAAGTTAATTGATCAAATCATATTAAAATTTTATGCCCTTTTATAGTCATTAAAAGTTTTATAATTATTAGCCTCTGCCTGACGTCCTGGTTAATTCAAACCCAACACATATTAAAGGAATTATTGGATATCTCTTTGAGCCTTTTCACCTCGACAAAGTAATTTCCAGCAAAATGTTAGTAAAAGTCATTGTTTCTCTAATATAAAACAGGCCAAATTGGTCATTTTGCATAAAGGTGGTGGCTGAAAATTGACTATGACTGGACTAGTGATCTTCAAAATGAATGGATGTAGGGTTGCCGTGAGTTAAGTGTTAACAAGTCAGGTTGACTTGAGTAGTCTCTGAATAAAAACAAACACTAGAAACATTTTCTTATGTTCAAAGTAAAATTTTGACCACCCAAAATTTGAATGGAAAATAAAGAAAAAACTTTGAATGACAAAAACATAACATTTGCAACGTTGAGTCCATTACCATGCCTAACATAAATTGCATATAACAAATCCATCTTGTTTACTACATCATCAGAATTGGTAAAACATTAGATCAAATATGTAGAGAGTTTCACTTATTATATAAGCATAGATCAAATAATTTATCTAAAATTGTCTCTTTTTTTTCATCTCATCAAAATACTGGCGCTCACTCATACTCATACTCATACGCTGTGTTCGGTATCGAATATTGAAAGCACTACTCAACGAACTTATTTAGTAGTATTGGGGAAACTCTTCATTCTACATGTTTCTTATTTAATTAGTACTAACTGCTAGATGTAGTATAATTCAATCCACATCAAGCTTGATACAACAAGTAGTACACAAAAAAAAAGAAACTAATGCTTATTTAAAGCATCATACATTATATATTATTGATAAGTTGTAAGGAAAATTAAATAGGAATAGAGTTGGTGACTGAAGGATAAATGACGGTTGCTGGATGACCCATAATCCGGCGTCCCTTAGAGTGACGGAACACATAAACCAGAGCACCAACTGGCCATTCTACAATTGCTGCCGCAGCAAATGCCAAGAAACCAAGTGTTGGCCCCACCACCTTGCACCTACATACTCTAAATTCAGCAAAATATACACATTTTTAACATAATTAATTATAGTCCAAAGTAATACTACTGACCTACAAGGATTGCTAGCATTGCCACACTGCACACAGATCGGAACTCCAACGAAACCCATTTTTTTCTTCTTATCAATTGGCTAAATAGACACCAGCTTGAGCAAAGATGAAGAACAACAAGGCTACGATTTTTGAACAAGTATTAATAGGATTGTATAGCAAAGTATGGATGGAAAATGGCGGTGATGTTTATTTTAAATATATCCAATTGGACACGTGTTGGTGTCTGAAGATGGAAGCGTGTTAATTAACTGTAATCTACTGCCACGTGTCCAACGCAAATATAACAATATCCACGAGTTGGAAGTTAGTTTTCTTTGATTTTTTCTTCCTTTTAATTTTGTTTTTTGTTTTCTTAATCTGGTGTCCATACTTGTATTAATGTTAGAGTTGCCAAAAAATATCATTAGGCTGCAAATGCATCGATCCATGTCCTCTTCAATATTTTCTTTCCCACCATTTTGCCCAAGTCCCTACTTAAATTAGTCACACATGTCATAAATTTAATTTAATGATTAAAATTTAAATCTAACCATGATTAACTGTGGAAAGCCTATGAAAGTAGACCTATCAAAGAAGAATAACCTATAAGCCAGAGAATTTAGTCGAATGCACATTATTTTGTTCAATTTTGTTTTTTTTGGTGATTTACAAAAGCAGTATCATGTTTAATCAAGTCATATATGATATATACCCGCTCCTATGTAATAACTTGCAAATCACACATGAGACGTAACCCGCACTAGACATGTCCATTGCGACAAGTTTGAAAGCTCCAACATGAAAGTCCAAGCCAAACAACTAGGCCACTCTTAAAGGTATTTTATTGTATCGAGAGCGTACAATACATCGGTATAAAATATTTCTTTTTTTCTGTGAGCTTGGTTTACTTGATCGAAGGGTGCAGTAGAACTTGAAGGAGAGGAATAAATACATGGTCTATAATTTTGACACAACCCCTACACACACCTAGGAGCACCCTCTCCTGCATATCCATACAAGACCCGAGTAGGCAGGTCGAGGTCCTACGAGGTACCCACTACTCGGAGTACCCTCCCAAAAGGAAAAAGATGTGTCTGTCAGGTTTGGTTCTTCTTAGTTGGGTTGGGCGGGTTCGATGTGGCATTGATTTCCCTATTTGTATTTGATCAAGTTTCATCGTCCTTCTAGCGATCAATAGTCCCATCAGACTTTGACTTTTTCTTGTATAACCACTTGCGAGCCGATACACAAATTTCGAAATCAAAATTTCGCAGAAAAATGGGATGAACAGAAAGCTTTTGACAAAATAAAGGGTGATAAATTAAAATTATCCTTTTATTTATAATTTCTTAAAAAGTGTACAAAGTTAATAGTGGACAAATATTGTTGAAAAGAGAGTAGTACAATAGAACAATAATTTGTAGCTACTTTATACATGGAATTTGACCTTTCCCCTAAAGGCACATATAAAGCTAGATTCGATTCTGGTGAACTTAGAAGTATAATCTCCTGGCAACTTGATTAAGGAAGTTTTGTGATTTCAAGTGACAACTAATTGAGTCAATAATTACTTCTTAAATTATTCGTTAACAAGATTAATCAACACTAATTTGCATGAAATAAAAACCTATTGGCTATTAACATTTTAAGAATGTCCTTTCTCAAAATAAACTCATAAACCATACAATCATTGTAGCCTTGGATTCCAAATAGAGACTCATGCAACACAAACACTTTTCAGCCACATGCACCCAAGCTACATTGATGCTCATGATAACTTTATGTGTTATTCCTTCGTGTTTTTTTTTAAATATAAAGTTATGAATATAAATGTATAGGTTATTTATATATCACGGTATTAAGAAGATTTCAAATATAGCGCTACATATTATTTTACATGGTTCAATATATTATTTAAATGAACAAAAAAAAAATAACAACCATTTTTTAGACTTCGGAATAGAATAGATTCTAAAGTGTAAAAGAAAAAATGTTTCCTTTTGGATCAATATAATGAATTATACTATGGGGTCTCAACGTTACGTTGTTACATTGTAAGTAAAACTTATGACTGTTAATACGATATAAATAATTAACCTGATAGAGTATAAATAAAATAAAATTCGCGGTCAATGGGTATAGCTTACAAGTTGAGAGTTAGTTAATATATATGCTTCAAAACTAATGGATTATTCAAAGTTAACAACAATAATTCTAAAACAAAAAAGGGTACCATCTTAATATTCCATTAGAGAGGCCACCATCAACTTGCATGGATCCTTTATATCTACCAGAGTGTCCTCCATTTCTGATAACACAATGGCCACAAAATTCTGTTTTTTTCCTCCTTTAATCATCCTAACAATATTAACTTTCAGTTCTTTTGGAAATGCTCAAGTGCCTGAAGTAACAACTTCTAATCAAGGTGTTCTATATACTTCTCCTCCACCACCACCAAATGGATGTCCCTATTCTTGCCTTCCTCCACCTACCCCTACCAACTGCCCACCGCCTCCATCTTCACCACAGCTACCACCTTCAGTGCCAGTCAACTACCCTCCGCCAATGGGGTATTATTTGCCACCAGGTGGAGACTTTTTACCTCCACCGATGTACGTGTATGGTCCTCCACCTCCTAATCCAATTTTACCTTACCTCCCATTTTACTACAAGAATCCACCACCACCACCACCATCTGATTACTCTTCAGCTGCAAGTGATCATAATTTGACAAGCAAGTTATTGCTACTATTTACATTAATCCTTATCTGGTCACAGTAATGCACCAAACAAAGGTGGCATATTCAATATTTTTTAGTACTTGGGACCAAGGAAGTTCATGTGCAGCTAGCGCTATCAAGTAGTAGTACAAATACCAACTCTTTCTGGGTAATCTTCTTTTACCAAGGTTACTTCTCTGAGAGCAACAGTACAAGTGGCAAGTACTCTGATTCTCAATTACCGTCTTCTCTTTTAACTATTTTTGGAAGGAGAAAGTTGAAAGAAAAAACATCTCCTTTTTTTCTAACTGAGTTCTTCCCCTAAAAAACTGTTCCTACTCATCAAAAACCAAAAAATGGTTCTGGAGAGAAGATTTTGTCAAGTATTGGCTGTTTTTTGCCAAACCCAACCTCCCTCCCTCCTTTTCCTTTTTGCCTTATATTTAAGTATTTCATGAATGCACTGGCTGCTATAGCTATAAATGCGTATAAGTTAAGCATGTAAGTATAAACAAGCAATAAACATATATATATATCGATGGGGTTTCAAATATCAATCCGCCCACAACTGACCAAAATTCTGGAGATGTCAGAAAGAAACAATACAACTCTAAAATATCATGCACTGGCATAAATAGGATCTAACACGGTCAGCTAAATTGACATAATAAATTCAGAAGAAAAATGCTTTACTCCTATAGGCTAATAGGGGGCATCACCACAAATCTGGTGGCTAAAAGTAACCCCTAATTCATCGTTTACATCTTCAGATATACAATCATCATGTATAGCTCTAGAACCTATAACTTATGTCTAAAATACTCCGACTTATTATTTCATCAGATAAATAATAATTTACAACAAATAGGCAATGAAGCCAGATGCCTGCTCTAAATTGATTTTGCATATATTGATGTATGATGACTTAGAACTCCAATAAGTTAACCAACAAACCCGGTGAACTTTCAACATGCTCTCCAATTATGCACTTCCACGGTAAATCTTAATCAGCCGAGTCAATTCACAAAACACCAGAGTCCAAAGCTTTGATTGTTTTGCGTCGCCACATAGCAGTTTCCAGATCAAACCTCAACTCCCATGTTGGCCAGTAGTGTAAATCCTGCTTCAATGTAAGTACTCGAGGCTTCCCATTCAGGTGAACTGTCCGTACCCGTACAAACTCTCCATGCTCTATTGTCTGTGAAAAGTTAATTAGGCATAAGAACAGGACAGTAACAAGATATCAAGTCAGAAACTTCAAGATCAGTAACAATCATTTTTGTAAGGTAATAGTATTGATATGTGCCAGCCAAAAAGCTCATGAAAGAGTTCATCTAAAATGTATGAGAGCATTACAGGGAGTGTAATGAAAGGAGAAAATCGAGCATGGTTTTCAGGTAGGTGATAAATGGCCATGTTGGGCTGGATTGGGAGGGGGGGGGTGCATAACCAACCAACTTTACCCAATTTTTTTAAGGGTTTAAGCCTTTTTTAAGTAATTATCTCAATTTTGTCCAATATCATTTTGAATAAACCAATATAACAAATATGAATACTTCTGTTATTAAGGAAGACAAATATGAATACTTTTATACAAGAAAATATCCAAATTTACATGTTTCTATTGGAAACAAATTTAAAACACACCACTTTTACATTTTCGGGTCACTAATATTCCGGCTATTAGCATATCATCTCATACAAGTCCTTAATTCTGGCAAAGCTTCATGATGAAATAGGAAAGCTTATTAGCTTGGTCAAAATGGTAATACAACGAATTTCACAAATAAAAATATTTCAGAAAGAGATCTAGATTTAACCATGTATTTTTTTTGTTTTAAAATTATACTATGTTATATTTCATTCAAAATGTATTTTTAAAGCTTTTGGAAATATTGAAACTTATTGTGTGATTAACTTGAGATTATTGCTTGCACTACATGACAAATGTGTTACCCTAATGCAGTGAAAATTGTACAACATCAAACTTATAAAATACACAGTGGTGAATGCAAGATAGAGATACCGGGATCATCTAAATCCAGTATTTCCAATGTAGAGCATAAATTTATCCATAAAAAATTGTTAAAATTGCCACAAATAGCAAGTCTGAACCCATAATTTTATTAATGCAATTAATTAAATACTACAAACTTTATAGGTTGAACCCATAAAAACTCAAATTCAATATCCACCTACGAAGATCATGGTACAAGAAAAGTGAAAACATAGAAAAAATCAAAGTAAATCTCACGCTCCGATTAAGGTAAATCTTAAAAATGAGTTTGAATTGGGCTAGTATTGGCATAAAAAGGAGATCCCCTTGAAAAAGGATTGTGTTGGGCGAGTTAAAAATCAAATCAATACAAAATTATCTTATCCCTAACTCATAACATTTTGGATAGGCCATCAACTTCTGGGCCATATTGACACCCCTAGATTCAGGCTCGAGAATATTTTTTTATATTTTTTGGTAACTAATCATTGTATTAATCATCAAGTGGCTTCAATTAAAGAATCATATAACCAAACAACAAACCGTATGGGTTATCTCAGATGTAAACAAAACGACTAGAATATTTGTAGTAACCATATTTTGCACCAAGAACTAAGCAACAATATAAGGTTGTGTTCGAGATTAAGTACATTATCATTTTTCTCTTAAAATCCTAGTTCCTATCTTTCCAAATGCTCGAAATATGGAAGCAGGAATGGTATACCATTTGGAGATGATCAATAAGGATCTTATAGTCTGTTTGGTCAAATTTCTAAAATCAGCTTATTTTTAAAAGAGAGAAGCAGTTTGTGTTTGGCTAATCAAACACTTTTGAGCAGCAATTAGTGTTTGACCAAACCTTTAAAAAGTGCTCCAAAATGTATTTTCTCAAAAGTGCTCCAAAAAGTATTTTCTGAAAAGTGCTTTCAGAAGTACTTATGGACAGAAGTTACTTTTAAGCATCTCAAAAAACAGTTTCTGCTTCTCACTTTAAAAAAAAAAAAAAACAGTTTCTGCTTCTACTTAAAAACACTTTTTTTTTCTCCTATAGCTTGGCCAAAAACCTTGTACTTTTGAAAAAAACACTTTTGGGCATGGAGAAACTTGGCCAAACAGGCTGATATTCATAGCTCTTTCCATACACATAATGTATACAAAGCATCTCAAAATAACAAGTCATACCTTCGTGACGTCAACAAAAGCATCCAAAGAGGGAGTTGGTTTTCCATTGACTTCAACTATCCATTGAAGAGCATAAAGACCATACCGATGTACTGGACTTCCATGACACCACCTGAGAGTTACTTTAGGCGTTAAATAATAGTGGCATATAGCTAATAGCCAACTCAACAAAAGATACCCAACTGCCCTCTCTTTCTTTTACATAAGATGCATTACAAATACATAATGAAAATTAGAAAGACTCAATCAGCCCTTCATCAGAACAAAGAGTCCCTCCAATGCCTGCTGATCGGTGATAACCCAGGAACAATTACAGAAAACTCTTTTTCTTGAAGTTAATAAATTATGACGAACCCAGTAAACGATTCCCACCATAATATTCCTTTTAAATTAAGTCTTGAAAAGGAGCAGTAAAGAAAAAATGTGTCTTAATTTGGATTTGATTCTTCCTTTTACAACAAATGCATACACAGGAAACTTATTTCCTTTTTCCTTTATTTTGCTACAATTTTCTCAAGAAACATGCTGCCAACTTTCTTGACTTCTAAAAAAAGTTTTCCACAGTCTAGCAATTACTCACCTTGCTACATATACTCCATGGCCTTCATCAGGAAGAAATCCAAGTGCACGTACTGCTGGATGAGGATCTTGGACGATACAACCACACCAACTTATTGCACGACTTGTTCCATTTCCATCCCTCACATCTGTTCCCACAAGCAGTTCAATTTCCTGGCCCTGAGAATTCATCAAATAACTTGGAAGAATTTAAGAGAATGAAGAACTAACTTAAGCAGGACATATGACAGTAGTAAAGTTCTTTTGGTCATATATGAGGAAAATAGGGAAGAAAATGTAAACGTGATTTGCCCCAGCGGCTCACCTGACGAAAGATTGTCAAGTTAAGTCTTCCATCGCTATCATTAGACCTGTCTAATGATTGGCATGCATGTTCGATGTCACGAAAGCATGTAACTGGCTCTTTATTAATTGCTAAGACCATATCGCCTTGTTCCAATAAATTTTCAGCTTTAGATCCAGCAAAGCAACCTTTAACTCGCAATACTTGGCGTCTCATGGGATCCTTCTTTACGAGGGCCTAGAAGGTATAACATGTATCAAGAAAAGGCTTACATCAGACACATGGTGCACCCATTTCAAACATCTTCTGCAGATTATCTAATTTGTTTTGTAAGCTCACTAGGCATAAAACCAAGTACTAATTATAAAACGGGAAGAAACAGGAACTTAAATAGTCTATATTTAAGAAACAAGAAACTAGGGAAAATAATTCGAGTAATCATAGATGCCCATGATCAATGATCAAGTTGCATCCATGGATCTCCCATCCAACCAAAATCCAAACATATAAGAAACTAGATTATCTTACCATTATATTATCGCCTAGATCTCTGCTACTAGATTATATTATCGCCTAGTTCTCTACTACTTGAGGATTGATATTAAAGCTTTAAAGAGAGTTTGAAACCCAATCTGACCAAAACAAGCCTAGGTTGTTGGAAAAAAAAAAAATTAAAAAACATCTAGTTTATAAATGTGTTTTCGCCAATGTCTTTTTAAATTAAAAACAATAAAAAGAAAAAATACACTCGGGCTAAGATATGGATAGAAGGAAAAGCAAGAACAGGAAATGACAAACCAAACAGATATCTCCAGAACTAGTAGCTTACCTGGATCCAAGTATCATTGAGTCCAAAACTTCGAGCTTTGGAAAGCAAAGTAGGGTAAAGTTCAACTTCCAGTATTCTTAACCGAGGCATAGGTCTTTGCAAACCATTTATAAGACGAGGAGGTCCGTCGGAACCGGAAATAATCTTGCCAAGGACTTGGCTTATGGTATAAATTGGAATACCTCGGACAAATTGGTGATCTTCTGACGAACTGCAACCATACTTGAGCTGAAAAACGGAAGAATCAAAACCATTTAATTAATCAAAAAAAAAAAAACTAGTTACTCCAATTAACAAGAGAGAAGCATCAGTTGGGAGTACAAACCTGCGTTGAAAAGCTTCCCCATAGAGCTTGAACCCTGCCACGCTCATCAGTCAGCACACCAGAAAATGTACTTCCAAAATCTGAAATGAGAATCATATGGAATCAAAGAATGCCCAAAACAAATGCCAAAACTACTATAGAATTCGAGAATCAAGAAGGCCATAAGTGGGAGAGTGTTACCCGTGTCAAGCTCAATCACTTCCATGTTTGTTGCTCTGTAACGTGGACAATCAGCAGAACCAATATTCACAGCAGCAGATGGGTTGGTCACAACCGATTTTCTGGAAGTTGCCTGTAGACTTCTGCTCAATCCCACAAGATACACTGAATCTCCACGACGAAGAGCAGGATCTATTGGCAAAAAAATTCAAAATTTAGACAAACATTAGCAAAATTATTAGCGGATAAGACAGCCATATTCTGGAAGACATGATAACTAGAGCAAGTTAATTGAACCTACAAGGGTTCCACTTGCCACAATGGTAATTCAAAGATATACCATTCATCGGTAAACTTTAATTACATTGGAGCAGGGGCTTCCTTTTTATATATTGTTCATATAGTCCATTAAGATTATAAAACAATCCCATATACATTTTCGGCAAGAGAATAATCAGTAAGGATTACGGAGTGGGAAACCATTTTTATAAACTCGGTTACAAGACCATTACCACAATACGATGTAAAAACAACAATATAGTGAATAAGAGGAGAAGACAGATAGTGCTAAAGCTGGATTATATTCTGAAACAACAAAGTATATTATGATCAGAGCTGGATGTTCAAAACGCCATTCAATAACTAGGAGCTTTTCTAAATGCTCCCGTGCAGGCATCTTTTTTTTTTGAACATTGGTAAAGTTGTATTCTTCAGCATTAAGGACATGCTGGCCACCTTCAAAATTTACAGCCCTAAGCGAAATTACAAGCTCCCTATTAATTCTATAATTTGATCTACATCTTCTATGCAGAGTTGTTTACACCAAAAAAGTAAAGATACCAAACAATTCCATTTTACTTTGTGAATGGAATTAGATCTATCTTCAAAACATCTCCCATTTCTTTCCTTCCACACTGACCACCATATGCATGATGG
>JAJOOO010020621.1:0-12391 GCA_029582685.1 Solanum piurae
AAGAACAAACTTAAAAAAAATAATTGCGGGGGGTGGGAGGAGCTAGTAGTGGGGCTGGTGGGGGGGGGTGTCGAGGGTATGGGTGAAAATAAAATTTTGATTTTGGAAATATTTTTTTAGAACAAACTTTAATTTATTTATTGGGGGTGGGGGGTTAGTAGGGTTCTGGCGGGAGGGGCTGTCGGGGTGAGGGTGGGGTAAAAAAATTAAAAAAATTAAGTTGAAAAATATTTTATAAAAATAAACTTTAAATTGATCTTTTCAACAAAAAAATTGTAATTTGAAGTTGGAGGAAAGTTTTGGAAAATGATTTCCTTAAGTTTTGAAGGAAAGTCATTTTCCTTGAATTTGAGGAAAATGAGTTGATTTGAAAATCATTTTACCCAACCAAACATAAGAAAATTGAAAAACATTTTCCGAAAAATATTTTCCTTCTTACCAAACACACCCTAAATCTTGTTCAGAAACCCATTCCAGGCGACTCTTCAACACTTGAATCAATGTTCAAACCCCTGCTAACAAAAGAAACAATACAACACAAGTAATAAAAGGACACCTAATATTATTCATTTTAATAGGCGGCAGAAGGACATGCACACAATAATTAAAGAATCAAATTACTCAAATAAATAGCAAACACTGAATATGACATCACACATATAGAAAGGGAGAAGAGAACTGATCAAGATGCTTCCTTTTATTTATTTCAAACATACAATATTCATAATAGATGATGCAAGACGAAATTTAAACTAATGAAGAAAGCACGAACCAATCAAGCACGACATATTTATCAGTAATGAAGTATTTTTAAAGAGATATCCACCGAAACAGCAACACAACATGACAACAAAGAATGATCCAAAGTTCTACTAGAATTCTTATTTTCTTTTCAACAGTAGAGTGTTTTTGCTTATTCTTAAAGTGTGCAAGTGTGGAGAATAATAAGAATTAGAACCACTTTATATAGTAAAGAGGATGGCACATAACAAAGGAAAAACACAAGTTTGAGATCAATTCTAATATTATTTTCCTAAATAAGAGACCACGAAATCAGTCAAGGATTTTTTATCAAATTTAAACCCGCAAGAAATACATCTGAAATTGCCTATAGTGAAGGGATCAATTACATTATTTTCTTAAACAGATAAAGAGTAAAATCAGCCAGAAAGTTTACCTAAACCGAGCAATATACATATTTTCATACCAAAATATGACATAGAAGAATCTCTTCCAAATTTAATTATGGAAAATGGTAAATTAAGAGCAACTAGAAAATTAAATAATGCAAAATTAAGTACAGAAAACTAATCCAAAGAAAGAAAAAAAGTTATGCAATCCAAATCATATATAATAATTATTTTAATCACAATCAAATAAGTAAATATGGCAAAACTATATGTGGCAAAGAAATCAATTTCAAGTCACCAATTACAATAACTTCCAGCAAGCCTAAAATAACGCTTAATCGGCAATGTAAAAGAATACAATTCGGATATTATTAAAAATTGTTAAATTAATTATTAACCGGTCAATCGAGTAGCAGTGTTGGGGTGTCATTTAGTCAATTAAATATATCATTGTAAAATGAAGTGAGCAAAAAAGTTGTCCGATTAAAAAAACAAGACCATTTTATTATTATATATAAACCATAATTGGATTAACTTAATAATTTACTAATTACTATTGACTAATTTCCAGAAATCAAGCATTTACTCAACGAGTTAACATATATTGGCTAACAAATAAGAGCAGTTGATAAACGCTCAACTACACCTCATCCAATACTAGATGTAGGCGGACGCAATCTAGTATAAACCCAACGAAGAGTTGGGATCGATCCCACAGGGAGTGGTACAAGCTAGAATTCAGTTATGAAGTTATAAACGTGGTCTAATCAATTGTAGGAATAGAAATTATCGAAAGCATTTAGAGAAATCAAAGGGGTTGATGATGAATGTCAGATGGGGGGATTAGGTTTGTCAATTAACAACTACAACAATTAGAAAAACAAGAGAGTAATCAAGTAGATAAGGGGTACTTGGGGATGTGATCGATTAAAGGCTAATTTCGTTATATGGGTAATTAAAATTTACTAACGATAGTTGAATCTTAGTGAGTAGGCTAGGCTATAGATGCAATAGCTTTGTCTCGA
This sequence comes from Solanum piurae, assembly GCA_029582685.1. Taxonomy (NCBI): domain Eukaryota; kingdom Viridiplantae; phylum Streptophyta; class Magnoliopsida; order Solanales; family Solanaceae; genus Solanum; species Solanum piurae. Next base: position 2,156 of record JAJOOO010020621.1, read on the forward strand.
ACAACTATTACGATTCAAGTGAGTTTTCTCGAACCTCGACAAGCATAACACTAAAAACAACCCAAAACCTCAATTTATCCACTCTCTCAAGCTAGACAGGTAGAATCGAGTTAAGATTCACTCTCTCGAGCTAAATCCACAACAACCCAATCACTACAATCATCAATTGATAACCTTAGTTCTAAAAACATCTTTCTCAAGCAAGCCGAGAACACTAAAGTAGAACTGCATCTGCAACTACAATTCATGGATTAATAGACAACTATCAATTAAACTCACTTCAAATAAGCATGTAAATAAGTAAACAACAATACTCATAAGCTATTTAGAGCAATTAATCACATGATCACACCCCCAAGAATGTGGGTTTTAGCCGCACATCATAAAAAGGAAGAAGTTATTACCAATTATGTTCTCCATAATCTGAGTATTGTAATCAACGTCTTTACAATGACCCAAAATGCTCAATATTGAAAACCCGACTCAAATCCACTAGAAAACTCCTAAAACTAAGTAAAACCAAGTCTCAATCAAAAGCTCGAAGTTCTACAATGGAAATATTACTTAGGAAAATCATTGGATCCTTTTTCTGCTTTTTAAAATTTAATTTATACGTTCTCAAATTTTGGCCTTTAGGACCACTAGGCGAGGTTAGTCAAGCATCGCCGACCAAGTCGGTGACGCGCCAATGGCTCCATTCCATCGCCGGTTTGCCTTGTCTCTTCAACCTCAGAGTTCTGTGACTGTAGGAGAGCATGATCGAGGTCAGCGATCCATTCGGCGGTACACTGACTGTCCATTTCCATCGCCAAGTAAATTTATCCCCAGGGCTGGCACACTGGAACTTTTGGCGAGCTGAAGAGCCACTCAGCAGTTCACCGAGTGGTTTTGGTGATCACCAGGAATGCCTTTCTTCAACTTCTTCAGCTTTCTTCGCTCTTTTTTGCCCGGTAATGTCCTTGCCTTGCTTCTTCGCCTTTATTGCTACAAATCAACCTTTCAACATTAGTTTAGAGCATAAATTAGGCATTCATGACAATATAACTATGCAAATAAAGCCATAAATGAGTCAAAATTTCAGACTTATCAACACCCCCAACTTAAACTTTTTCTTGTCCTCAAGTAAAAATCAAGATCACTCATTTCAACAAAGATGTCTACAAACTGTGCTACTCAAGACTCAACACAAATGCACACAAGAGGTTCAAATTTCGCATGCAATGTTCAATTGTGCACTCTAAGTTTCAAATTTTGACTAACCATTATCAAATGGAGTCAAGCTCACAATGCTTGCTTCAAATTCAAGTTCAAGTTCAATAAAAGCTTTCAAATGACCTCACACCAAGAATGATTCCATGCTCACATAATGTTCATCAACAATTTAAAATTTTGGAATCAAATACAACTCTCACACTCCCAAAGATGAACACATGCATGACTCTACCCATAGGCTTGCCCTTATTTTCCGATCAACATTATTATCAGCTCACTCAAGATCACAAAAGTCTTTCAAGGCTTGTTAGTGTAAATGTATGATCATATTGGCTTAGTGACTTTTACATTCATGAAGTATTGCCTCAAATCATTTTTTCTCCTTCTCTTTCCATTCTATGATATTCACAATCAACCATTTTATTCATTTAAGCATGACTCATTGGATACCCCATTTCTTTTGCTCCTTTCACAAACTCTTCTTTTTCAGTCTTTTTCATTTCATTTCCTTCTCTCTTTTCTACATGGATGGGTTCATATTTTTCATCATGATCCTTCAAAGGCGTATTTTTCACATTCCTTGATTTTTCTTATTTTTCAACACACCCCCAACTTAGGCTTTTGGCCTAAGTTGGCTAAACAAATTAATACTTCATAAAGGTTATAGGTGATGGGACAAAGAGGTCAAAGTTGTTCAAGTTTCTTCCAAAGAAAAGGATAGTCTCAAAAGGTGTCAAGCTAGGTTTACACTCTCACAAGGTGGTCATAAATAGGTAAAATATCAATTTTTGGGTCACTCTTCACAAATTGTGCCTAAGATCATTCAATCGCTTGATTCAATCAATCAATTGGACTAAAGGGGAAAATTTTAGGCGTCATCAAACACAATATTCAAGACAACCTTACCACACATGGCATTCGACACAATTATCAAATAAGTGTAACACCCCGACTTTACGAAACATCTAAATTGACTCGTATCTTCGTGGAAAGACCAGGAGGGTGGGTAATAAATTAATAATGGTGTGTTATGTGATATTTTAAGTGTTCAAGTGTTGTATCTCAAGTTTTGAAGTTAGGTAAGTGGAAAAATAAAAGTTGGCGAAAGTTACCGTAAATTCCTTATTAAAGATTTGTCTGAAATTTGGGTCAAATGTCTCGGATGTTTTCTCCCAATCTATTAAGAGTGATGATCCCCCACGACCTATCTAATCGAAGGTCTACGAGTCTAGTTTCCAACGCATCAAACCGTTCGTTCATACGACTTTAGAATAGAGAGATATTTGCGTTTTCGTGGGACTGCGCAAGCAGGCACGTGAGGTGGGGCCCTAGGTCGGTGGAATGTTACATATATCTTCTTCTTCGACCTTTTTCTTCATTTTTAAGCTAAAAACAAGAGAAATTAGAGAAACCCATTTCTAGCATCAAGTGAAGTATAGATTTTCTCGACTTAAGTCCTTGACGAAATTTGTTCTACACGTTGGGGTCATCATCGTGGTATAATTTGTTTTATCGATTGTGTAGCATATCACACTTTAGTGTTGGGACAGCAAGGGTTTGAATATATTTGAAGGTTTTGAGGCGTATTACGAACCTAGTATCGAGTTAAGACCCTTCTTTCATCGACTTTGGCTTTTATAAGCAGCAAATAGCAATTTGCTACGGAAATACATATCTTTTATCGTATTGTCATGGTATCTTTTATTTTTGTGTGTTGATTATGATCCTACCTTGTTGTAGTATCGAGGGGGTTATGAGTAAAAGTCGTTAGGCCACGTGATTCAACAAAAAAGGTATGTTAAGGCTATTCTCTTCTTACAGCATGTTGCCTTAAAGTTTAGGAACAATGTAATCGAGTTGTTATCATTGTTATACTTGTAGCAGTTATTGTTGATTGTTGGTTGCTCGAGTGGATATAATCCTCTCTTATCGGAATTCTTATTCAGTAGTAGAGTCCCTATGTTGGACACGACTTAGAGGCTATTTGTATAGGTTGCTTATAACTAAATTGCTCGCTTTTAGCTGTTGGATTGTTATTGTTGCCCTTAGGGCTATTGTGGTTAGCTGCAGGAATGTGATCTATGCCTAGAAGGGCTATGTTCTTCCTACAGGGCTATATGGATGCCTAAAAGGGCTATGAGTTGCCTACGGGGCTATATTGATGCCTAGAAGGGCTATGAGTTGCCTACAGGGCTATATTGACACCTAAGAAGGCTATGTGCTTCCTACAAGACCATGTTGTTGCCTAAGAGGGCTATGAGTTGTGTATAAGCTATGTTGATGCCTAAGAGAGCCATGTGCTGCCTACGGGGATATATTAATGCCTAAGAGGGTTATGTGACTGCCTACGAGGCTAGGAGACTACCAATAGGGATATATAGGCTGATTGGCACCTTCCGGGCTTATGGGGGCCTGAGTAGGTGGTCTTGTGTGATGTTTGTACCTACCGAGCTTATGGGGGATTAGTTAGGTTGTTGGTTTATTAGTTTTGATAAGTTTAGATTCAGGAGCAGGTCAGTACACTTATCTTATCATTGATTTATTTATCATATTATTCCAGTATATCAGGATACATTCTCATAATCTGTTGCCTTTCATACTCTGTACAATATTTTGTATTGACGCCCCATTGCCTTGGGGGCGCTGCATTCATGCATGCAGGTCCTGACAGACGATCGAGTAGACCTCCTCAGCAGCAGGATTGACTTTTAACGGGTTGGCTAGCCCCTTTCCTCCGGAGCTGCCAGAGTTGGGAGGTTTGTTACTTTTTGTTGTATATATCTTTATGGGTAGGCTGGGGCCCTGTCCCGCTAATCTTTACTACTCTTAGAGGCTTGTAGATTAGTGTGTGGGGTTTATAGCTACGTTATGGCCATGCTGGCCTAGTTTGTTGGTTTGCTGAAACTTGTTAGTTGTGTGATGCATTGTCTTGATATACCTGCTTTCAGTTTTGGTATAGAGATAGATCATGGTGGCCTTGACGACCCAATCAGGACTTCTGTGCTAGTTGGCTATTTCTTTAGATGAACTCTTGGGAGTAGCTGTTTCTTTTATGGATCTGTTTACAGGGGACTTGCCGGCCGAGGGCTTAATTTTAAGCCAAGATATACTTGTTTGTTTTCTTGACTGTTTGTGGCTGCCATGCGCTAGTAGCAAATGGTTCAGGGTCGGCTCGATCCTGAGTTTTGGGATTAGGAGCCAGTTGCGCCCTTGAATCTGGCGCGTGACAAACTTGGTATCAGAGCAACGTCGTATCCTAGGGAGTCTGCAAGTCGTGTCTAGTAGAGTCTTGTTTATAAATGTGTTGTGCACCACATTCGATAAACAAGAAGCTACCAGACATGTTAGAATGACTATCTTTCTTTTGCTCACCTCGTGCTATAGAGCGGTGTCTTAAGGGTTGAGGTTTCTGGCTTATAATTGATACTTGTATGCAGATAAAGATGATTGATACTAGACAGACCACAACTAGCCAGGGGCTAGATACAACTGCAAGCAAGGGTACCGGCAAGGTACCACAGGTGGAGGCAACTCATTGTGAGACCCAGGGGAGACATCTTCTCAGCCCCCTATAGCTTCTCCACCACTTCAGGAGCCTCCGAGGGCTACAGGACTTCCGAATCCACCACCAGTACCACCTCTAGTTCCTCTTATTCCATCTGATCAGGATTTCAAGAGTGCAGTATATATGTTAGCACAGTTAGTAGCTGCACAGTGCCAACCAGTTGCGCCAGATGTTGTCGTACCTTCTGAAGGACCCGGAAGTTCGAGAGTTCGTGAATTTCTTGCCTTGAATCCTCCACAGTTTATAGGAACAGATCGCAGAGAAGACCCTCAGCACTTTGTTGATCAGCTTCATAGGATCTTCAGAGTCATGCATGCCTCAGCGACTGAGTCAGTTGAGTTAGCAGCATTTCAATTACGTGATGTTGCAGTATTGTGGTATGAAAGTTGGGAGAGATCTAGGGGAAAAGATACATCTCTACCCACTTGGGATAGCTTTACAGAACATCACTATTTGCCTCGAGAGATTAGGGATGGCCGGGTGGACTAGTTTCTGAACCTCCAACAGGGTGGCATGAGTGTCCGAGAGTACGGGCTGAGATTTGATTCATTGGCTAGTTATGAACCAGCATTTGTTGATACGATGCCTGATAGGGTGCGTAGATTTGTGGGAGGGCTTGACTCAAACTATATCGAGGCTTGTTCTACCGCTGCACTAAATGATAATATGGATATCTCACGGATTCAGGCCTTTGCACAGGGCATAGAGGATCGCCGACATCTACAGTATACGAGTGAGAGGGTCGAGAAAGAGAGACAAAAGAGGGCTAGGCCCGCTGGTTCACCGGGAGATTTTCAGGGTGGTCCCAGACCTCGATATTCTAGTAGGCCACTTAGACCTCCACCACAGTAGTTCCAGGGTAGTATATTTGATCGTCAGGGACAGTCAGGCCCAGGTGAGGGTTCACGTGCATCAGACTCGCAGCAGCAGAGGGGTTACGACCAGGCTAGGACAGCCCCGCCGCGTTGCGTTACTTGCGGTAGGATGCATTTTGGGAGGTACAGACAGGGTTCCACATGTTGTTATTCTTGTGGACAGGAGGGGCATGGGTGGAGAAACTGCCCTACCATAGGTCAGGGTGGTATAGGTCAGTCGACCAGGTCAGCAGTAGGTTCCTTCTCATCCGCACAGTCTATAGGGCGTGGACCTCAGACTTCAGCATGTAGAGGTAGAGGCGGAGGCAGATAGGGAGCATCTAGTTCTGGTAGTGGACAGAACCGTACATATTCATTAATCGGACAACAGGACTCAGAGTCATCACCAGATGTTGTGACAGGTACATTGATTGTTTGCTCCTATTGTGTTTATGCTTTAATAGATCGTGGATCTACTCTATCTTATGTTACACCATTTATAGTGGGAAAGTTATGTATAGTAGAAGAGTCATTAGATCGACACTTTATTGTTTCTACACCAGTTGGTGAGTCTATTATTGCCAAGAGAGTCTATCCAGGTTGCACGGTAGAAATTATCGACCGTCAGACCTCTGTAGATCTTGTAGAGTTAGAGATGATCGATTTCGACGTCATTATGGGTATGGATTGGTTAGCGTCTTGTTATGCTAATGTTGAGTGTCGAACAAAGATTGTTAGATTCGACTTTCCAGGAGAGGCAGTTCGGGAATGGAAAGGCGATACAACAACACCTAAAGGTAGGTTTATTTCCTATCTTAAGGTGAGGAGGATGATTACCAAGGGTTGTATTTATCATTTTGTTCACGTTCATGATATAGATGCAGAACCACCGACTCTTCAGTTTATCCCAGTAGTTAATGAGTTTCTAGATGTATTTCCAGACCAACTTTCTGGTATCCCTCCAGAACGAGAAATTGATTTTGCTATCGATATGCTACCAGGTACACAACCCATATCTATCCCTTCTTATAGAATGGCTCCTGCTGAGCTGAAGGAGTTGAAGGATCAGCTGAAAGATTTGCTTGATAAAGGCTTTATCAGGCCTAGTGCTTCACCTTGGGATGCACCAGTATTATTTGTGAGAAAAAAAGATGACTCACTGAGGATGTGTATCGATTATCGACAGCTGAACAAGGCTACTATAAAGAATAGGTATCCCCTTCCAAGGATCGATGACTTGTTTGATCAACTACAAGGTGCTAAGTACTTCTCGAAGATTGATTTGAGATCAGGGTACCATCAGGTACGAGTTCGGGAGAAAGATATTCCAAAGACAGCTTTCAGAACTAGTATGGGCATTTTGAGTTTTCGGTTATGTCTTTTGAATTGACTAATGCCCCGGCAGTGTTTATGGACCTAATGAATAGTATATTCAGGCCGTATCTAGATACATTTGTGATTGTATTTATTGATGATATTTTGGTCTATTCGCATTCAAAAGCTGAGCATGCAGATCATTTGCGAGCAGTCCTTCAAGTTCTTCGAGAGCAGGAAACTTATGCAAAGTTCTCTAAGTGTGAGTTCTGGTTGAGCTCTGTGGCTTTCCTAGGCCATATTGTATCAGATGCAGGCATTACCGTTGATACACAGAAGATTGAGGCCGTAAAGACTTGGCCCAGACCTATGAATCCAACTGAGGTTTGTAGTTTCTTAGGGTTAGTTGGGTACTACAGAAGGTTTGTAGAGGGCTTTTCTTCAATTTCATCCCCATTAACGAAGCTGACTCAAAAAGAAACTAAGTTCCAGTAGACGGAGGCTTGTGAGCATAGTTTCCAGCAGCTGAAGGACAGGTTGACATCAGCACCAGTTCTTGCATTGCCAGACGGTTCAGAAGTCTATGCGGTGTATTGTGATGCTTCTGGTGTTGGGTTGGGATGTGTTCTAATGCAACATGGTAAGGTTATCGCATATGCTTCAAGGGAGTTGAGAATGCATGAGAAGAACTATCCGACCCACGATTTAGAGTTGGCTGCAGTTGTGCATGCGCTAAAGATCTGGAGACACTATTTGTATGGTGTTCATGTTGACATATTCACAAATCATAAAAGCCTTCAATATATCTTTAGACAGAAGGAGTTAAATCTGCGACAACGTCGATGTCTTGAGTTATTGAAAGACTACGACGTGGACATTTTATATCATCCAGGAAAGGCGAATGTGGTAGCTGATGCCCTCAGTCAAAGATCTATGGGTAGTTTATCATATTTAGGTGTTGAGAAGCGTGAGCTAGCACGAGAGTTCATCAGTTATCTAGCTTGGGAGTCAAATTGTTAGAGGCAGAAGATAGTGGGGTAACAATTCAAGACACAGTCGTATCATCTCTAGTTGTATAAGTAAAATCACGGCAACAAGAGGATCTTAGCTTAGAGCAGCTCAGAACCAAGGCTCAAAATCAGCAGACTTTAGCATTTGATATAGCAGGAGATGGAGTCCTTAGATATAATGGTCGATTGTGTGTTCCGAATGTTGCAGGGCTTCCGCATCGGATTATGGAAGAGGCACATAATTCCCGTTATTCTATTCACCCTGGTTCGACGAAGATGTACCAGGATATTAAGGAGATCTATTGGTGGCATGGGATGAAGAAGGACGTTGCTGAGTTTGTGGCACAGTGTCCTAACTGCCAACAGGTGAAGGTTGAGCACCAAAAGCCCGTTGGTCTAGTTCAGGAGATAGTCATTCCTTTGTGGAAGTGGGAAGCAATTAATATGGATTTTATTACAGGGTTACCTCGATCGTATCGCAAGTTTGACTCTATTTGGGTAATTGTTGATAGACTAACAAAATCAGCCCACTTCTTACCAGTCAAGGCTACTTTTACTGCCGAAGACTATGCGGGCTCTATATTAGGGAGATTGTTAGGCTACACGGTGTCCCAGTATCTATTATCTCTGATAGAGGAGCACAATTCACCGCCAACTTCTGGAAGTCCTTCCAGAAAGGACTGGGGACACAGGTTAATCTTAGTACAACATTTCACCCTCAGACAGATGGCCAGGCTGAGCGCACAATTTTGACACTCGAAGATATGCTATGGGCGTGTGTGCTAGACTTCAAAGGAAGTTGGGATGACCACTTGACTCTTATTGAGTTTGCATACAATAATAGCTATAATTCCAGCATCAGGATGGAACCTTATGAGGCTTTGTATGGGAGAAAATGTAGATCCCCCATTGGATGGTTCGAGGTAGGTGAGTCAGGGTTAATTGGACCCGACTTAGTCCAGCAGACAGTGGAGAAAGTTAAGTTCATTCGGGAGAGGTTGCTAATAGCTCAAAGCCGATAGAAGTCATACTCAGATGTGCGATGAAGGGACTTAGAGTTTTGTGTCGATGATTGGGTATTCTTAAAAGTCTCGCCTATGAAGGGTGTTATGCGATTTGGCAAAAAGGGAAAGCTTAGTCCAAGATTCATTGGGCCATACCGGATCCTTCGAAGGGTAGGACGAGTGGCTTATGAGTTAGAATTGCCTTCGGGGCTAAAATCTGTTCATCCAGTTTTCCATGTATCGATGCTACGGAAGTTCACAGGAGACCCTTCTCGGGTTGTCCCAGTTGAGGATGTTCAGATCACAGAGGAGTTGTCCTACGAGGAAACTCCAGTTGCCATTTTAGATCGACAGATCCGTAAATTGAGGACCAAAGAGGTGGCGTCGGTTAAAGTATTGTGGAGAAACAAGAATAGAGAAGAGGTGACCTGGGAAGCTGAGGATGGCATGAGGTCCAAATATCCTCACTTATTTCATACCCCAGAGTGATGGCATATCAGTTTATATTAGTGTAGTGAGGTTAGATACCTATCTAAATTTTTTTTATTTTTTTTTATATATATTGTTGCTTACAATTAGTGTTGTTGTCGTTGTATTTTGCTCGCACTGTTATTGTGGAGCTATAGTGCTTAGCTATTTATGTCGTCCTATGAGACGCCTAGGTTAGAATTTCTACATTTTAGGTTCCTGGATAGTCACATTTAAAAAGGATACTCTACCTAAATTTTGGCAAATCCTAAGGACTTAACCGCGTAACTCAGATTTTTCATTCGAGGACGAGGGGGTTATGAGTAAAAATTGTTAGGCCACGTGAATTCAGTGAAAAAGGTATGTTAAGGCTATTCTCTTCTTACGGCATGTTGCCTTAAAGTTTAGGAACAATGTAATCGAGTTGTTATCATTGTTATACTTGTAGCAGTTATTGTTGATTGTTGGTTGCTCGAGTGGATATAATCCTCTCTTATCGGAATTCTTATTCAGTAGTAGCGTCCCAATGTTGGACACGACTTAGAGGCTATTTGTATAGGTTGCTTATAACTAAATTGCTCGCTTTTAGCTGTTGGATTGTTATTGTTGCCCTTGGGGCTATTGTGGTTAGCTGCAGGAATGTGATCTATGCCTAGAAGTGCTATGTTCTTCCTACATGGCTATATGGATGCCTAAAAGGGCTATGAGTTCCCTACGGGGCTATATTGATGCCTAGAAGGGCTATGAGTTGCCTACAGGGCTATATTGACGCCTAAGAAGGCTATGTGCTTCCTACAAGACCATGTTGT
>JAJOOO010020623.1:0-16720 GCA_029582685.1 Solanum piurae
GATTCAAGTGCCTTAGGGGATTCAAGCTTGGATTCGAGGTAGGTGATGGTTGTGATTCTATGATTGTGTGATGTATGTTTGTTCTTGCTTCATTATGATACATGTATGTATATGAATGTTGCATTATTGATCACACTTGTTGTTAGTGAGATAGATGAATGATGATTACCATGAAATCATGACTTAATTGTATGATCTTGATGATATACTTGTGATTGTGATTGTGGTATGTTGAATGGATCAATTGCCATGTTTCGGCATAAATATGGGATCGGTTGCCATGTTTCGGCACAAATATGGGATCGGTTGCCATGTTCCAGCATAAACATTAGATCGGTTACCACGTTCAGACATAAATATGGGATCGGCTGCCACGTTCCGGCACACTAACTTGGATCGGGTACTATGAACTGGTATGCTAACTGTTTGGGTTTGGGTTCCATGAGATGACTATTGAATTGGGTTCCGTGAGAGGACGATTGAATTGGGTTGTGTATCTATTTGTGATGAGTTCGTACATATCTAATGATGATTGATATTGTAAGATGGTATGTTGCTCTAAATTGATATAACTATGATATGTGAGAATCGTGAAATTGTTCATTGTTCGTATATATTGATGATATTGTATATGTTCGATATGTGCATGTGATTATATTGTTGTATTGACTAATGTATGTAACACTTATTGGGATAGCCGCGTGATCCTACCAGTACACAATGGTTGTGTACCGATACTGCACTTGCTCTTATTTTTGTTGAGTATAGGGCATCTTTCGATGGCTATTGATAGACCTCAACTAGGTGACTATTGAGCGTGACCAGATTCAAGGGTGAGCCAGTTCTTTCAGGCTGCCATGTATCTCTCTTGTTTAAGTCCATTCTTTTTGGACTCAGACTATTTGTTTAAGGTGTTGTTTAGTTTCGGGGTTGTACCCCTTGTTCTTAGACTTGTCGTTAGTAGAGTTTTGGTACAATGACTTTCAGGTTCTAGGGGTTGTTCTTCCGCATTAGTTTGGTTTGTTTATTTAAACCTTTGCAGTTTATGGGAACACTATATAATTTCTGCATTTAAACCTGCTTCTGTATCTTTAAATGCCTTAGTTTATGGTTGAGTTGTTTAGTTTGAGTGAAAGTAATGGTTCTCTCACCGGAAGGTTGGTGTGGGTGCTAATCACGATGGTCTGGGTCGTGACAAAGCTGTTATCAGAGCCCTAGGTTCATTGATCTCATTGTACCAAAACGAGTCTAGTAGAGTCTTGCGGAATGGTACGAAGACGTCCGTACTTTGCTTCGAGAGGCTATAGGACTTTAGAAAAAAAATCACTTGTTTCTACTCCTTCGTGCTATGACTTGAACCCAATTGGTATCTGGGTGATACAAATTGGTATTTTTGTTTCTTCACTCAATGATCCAAGCTAGAGCAACAACAACGGTAACACCATCACTAGCAAGAGAGGATGTGTATAGACTACCGATAGTTGCATAAGGTCACCATTCAGAACAAGTATCCATTACCTTGGATAGATTATCTTTTTGACTAATTGCAAGGTGCATCATTTTTCTCTAAGATTGATTTAAGGCATGGTTACCATCAGTTAAAGGTTGAGGCGGTTAAGAATTGGGTTCGACCAAGTTCTGTGATTGAAATTAGCAATTTTGTGGGGCTCGCTAGCTACTATTATCGCTTGTGGTATGAGTTGAGTCTAATTGGTAACTCCCGATTCCAATTAGTATCTCAAAAAGGTGAACTAGACGCCGTAGTCCCAGATGAAGGGACACAAACAAGTTAATAGGAACTGAGAAGGTTCCAATTGGTATCTGGCCTTAGGGACCGTATAAGGCATGTCTAATGGTCGTTTATGAAATGACCTAATTAAAGAAATTATAATTGTCTGCGAATTGTAACTTGGAACGGTGAATGTGTGCTTCTAGTTGTCGAAAATTAACTATGAATGTGAAGGGTGTATTACTTGAATTCTTTGATATGATTATGTGCCCAGTATTGCTTGTCTGAATGTTGATATGTGCAATGTGCTGGCTTAAATGTTGAAATTGTGCCAGTTGTAACCGCTTAAGTGTCGTGGAACTTGTTGTGAAAAGAAAGTCATCACGAGATTAGGTGCAAGGGTCTAGATAAATTACGATGTGGTTCATAAGCGAGAAATATGGATGTGCGTTGTGACCAACTGATAACCGTGTGAGAATCTAGATGTATCTTGGGGATATGTATGTGACAGTGTTGAAATGATGTAAAAGGATTCGATAGTGCGTACTTCGTTGAGTTGACCGGGGGGTAGACAATGATTGTCCTAGCTAAAGGGCTTTTCTCTAAAAATGCATGTGTTATAGCTGGGAACCTTTGGGGAAATTGGGAAAGAAAAGAACCCAAAAAAATTATTGGCATGATTCTGTTTCCGTTATAACTGCTGGGGTGGGATTTTCCCACCAAGGCGAGGCCGCCAGTTCGGGATTCCTTCTGCCAGGGCAGGACAGGGCAAGACAAAACCTTAGCCCTATATCCCTTGTTTTCCCTAGTCACAATTATGGACCCCGAATCGTACCCAAACTAACCTCGCAATCTAATTCAGTGTTCAGCAATCGAATATAAGTTATAAGGTGTGTTAAAATTGTGGAGAACCTAGGAATATGAGGAGGAAATCAGCGAGGCGGTGGAGGCCGGGGAAATGGTAATGCAGGTAGAGGAGTAGTGCAGCCAGGCAAAGAGGTTGCCCGTCAAGAGGACATGGCTCAGTTTTATGTTTTTTCGGATAAGATCGAGTTTGAGTGTGTGATGCAGTGGTAACAAGAGCTACTCTTATCTGTTCCCGGATGGCTATTATTTTGTTTGATTCGGGTTCTACTTATTCGTATGTTTCAGTTTAATTGCCTTGGGATTTGATGTGGTTTGTGATATACTTGATGCCCCCATCCATGTTTCGACCCCAGTTGAAGAGTCAGTCATAATCACCCATGTGTATCATGTAGTTCTGTTGTGGTTATGGATTTTCAAATTTGGGTTGATTTGGTTATTCTAGATATGACTAACTTGATATAATCTTAGGCATGACTTGGTTGTCCCCTATTATACCGGGTTTAATTGTAATACTATGTCGTTAACTCTAGAGATCCCCGGTAGGGAAAGATTAGAGTGGGAAGGGGTGTACAAGCCTAACTTAGCTAAGATCATATCCTCCATTCGGACTAGGAAACTAGTGGGGCAAGATTGTTTGGCTAATTGGCTCATATTTGGGATGTTGAGGTCGAATCCCCCTCTATTGAGTCTATTACAGTGGTGTCAGAATTGAGAGAGCTTAAAGCTCAAATTTAGGAGCTTCTTGATTAAGGTTTCATCTGACCTAGTGTTTCCAAATGGGGTGCTCCTGTATTGTTTATTAAGAAGAAGGAGGGTAGTATGAGGACTGATGATTTTTTCATAATCCATAAGGGAGTGGATTAATACCAGAATGACAAGCTTATGGATAAAGAAAGTTCCATTGGGTATACTTGGGTGAAGGTAATTGAACAGTTTAGTAAGTAAATGTGTATAAAAATTGGGTTAGTCCTTGAATTAGATAAGTATACCTGAATTTAAGGTGTCGTGTTGATGAAAGGTTGGCTTCTTATTGATAGTCAGGGTTGACTGAGCATAATGGTAATTAGAGTTCATGATGGATGGTAATGAAACACAACGATATAATAAGATCGTTGGTTAAGTGAATTTTGTATAGTAATTATGACTTGCGAGTATATAAGGTCGTGATTTTCTAATATTTGGTGAGTAACGTGGTTGTATGGAAAGTTTTAAGAGATGGTGGGACACCACTCAAATAGAAATTAAAGAGCTAGAGTCATAATGAAGAAAAATAGTGGGATGTAGTACAACTTTGAGATAGAGGCGATAGCAAGGATATTTTTATTGAGTGCAAAGGCTGAAGAAGATATCTTCAGAGGGGTAGATAATTGGGTTCAGAGACGCGTTATTTATTTCATGTTGATGTGGCTATGGTAATAGTGTCACAAGTCCATCAGATGGGTCAAAAACTATCGAAAAAGACTTGAGAAATGAGTGTGCGGACATTAGCTTGAGTGTGATGACAGTGCTTGGTTTTGTTTTTGAGTCTAGTAATGACTATGATTGAAATCTTTGCGAAATATATGGTAAGATCGATGGAGATGCGATCAATGATAAACGGAGATCTATGAATTCATAAAAATCTTTAAGGTACAAGTTAATGTTGATAAAGAAAGGGATTATGTTATATGGTGGAAATTACAATTCAAAATTTTCATTGTGAGTCTACATTCATGGTGATGTATTTTGTCAAGATATGAATTGGCAAGGTGAGAAATGATCAATTGTATCCGGTATTGAGCATTTGAAAGGACTTACACTTGGGTTGAGTCGTAAGTTTACTACTATTGATTGTTTAAGTACCTAAGAAAGTTTTCATTTAAAAGTGTTGGTCTATAATATGGTAAATGGTCGAAGTGTTTATGATGGTTGTTAGTATTGTGAGTATGATTCACTAGTTATGCTCTCGTGTGTTTTCACTTTTGTGGGTGGATCCCTAGTGGTGGATTAGGGGTACCAAATCATGTGATGTTCTCTTGGTTGAGTGGGAAGATTGGAAAGATTTGGTTATTTCGAATGACATAATTAGTGTTGTCTGGAGTTGTTAAAGTATTTTAGTAGGTCTACATATACCACCTTGCTTATGAGGATTTATAGAAGAGCTACCATGCGTATTTGTGGTTATCCGACAATCTTTATTTTCCTATAGTCCTCGAGGTCATGTATAGATTATGTGTGATTGAATGTGGGGATCTTTGGGTCCAATTCTACTGTTCTTAAGAGGTAATCTACAATTACTAAATCTAGCATTTCGATAGTGTTGTTGGAGGGGTTGTATGTTTGGACATATCCCTCGATGAGTGTATGATTTCTAAAGATCAAATTTGTTATAACTTAAGCTCATGGGAATTTATGTTGTGGGATGGAGATATTGTTAAGAACTATGATTGTTTGGGTATTATGAGCGTGTGTTGGTTGGTTCAGGTCCACCTCTAATTGTAGCGAGTATTGATTTAGAATTTTATCATGGTTATGTGAGAAAGGATTCGTCCTGATGTTTGTGTCAAGATCCTTGATAACATGTGGCAGAGGTGTGTACGATCAACTTTGGTGGTTGTTGTGAATCATTTTGTTGTTAGTTAAGTTTACATACAACAATATTTATCACTCGAGTGTTGAGATGACTTCATTGAGGCATTGTAAGGGAGGATGTGTAGGTATTCTATTGGTTGGTTTGAGGTTGGAGATGTGAAACCCTTAGGGGGTAATGAGATTCGGTAAGAAGGGCATGCGATACAAGTATCCCAGTAATTCGACAACTCAGATACTACTCTACCCTTACTTTAGCCAGTCCTTCCTAGTTGATCACTCGGGGACAAGTGATAGGTAAATTGGTATCTATTGTAACAACTTGATTTCCGTCGTTATGGAAAAGCCAATGGGGAAAGAATTTGGGGCCGAAAAACTTTTTCGTAGTATCTTGAAATTTCCCAACCTAGTCCAGATTTGGACGAGATCGGAGTCTTTAAGGTGTAGGGAAATCTGGTAACAAATAAGAGATCTATTAATGAATTTGATAACATGAGTAGATAGTTAAGACGTTAAGGATTCCGTACAATTTTACAGAATTGAATTCGGGTGCGTAGAACTAACCTTGGCAACTCCTACTCGTTTTCACCATTCTTGAGGCTAAATGTAAGATTTTCACTCCCCAAATCTATTTTTCGATCCGTAGAACGTAATAGAATGGATAAATATTGATGGGGGGAGTTGTTATATATTCTATGGTAGAAACAACTCTAAATTGGGTATTTTTTTTTTTTTTTTTTATTTAACGACCCTTGAGGGGGTCAGGGGCTTAGCAACACCCCCAGGCCTTAACATAAATTAAAAATGAACAAAAGTACATGAAGGGGGACATAAACCTTACCTCCACCTAAGGTGGTTCCGAGATAGTTTACCTACTAAGGTTAACCTACTCATCCCCATGATCTAGAAAGGAAAACAAAGAAGACACTTAAGAGAGGACTCCTCTCTTTACATATCATCTATGAATTTAAATAAGGGAGACTCTCCCCTTACAAGGAGAATAAAATCTAATCCTATTCACTATTGCTATAGATACATCAATCAAAGTCAATATTGACTAGGTTAAGGAGCAAAGTCAAATTGGGTATTAGCATCTTGGATTTGGTCTAGGGTTATTGGGTTTGTTATAATCCAAATAATTAGACCTTTGATTGTTAATCCCTGCGTTAATTGTATGTGTTTAGACTACGAACAAGCGGGAAGAATCCGAAAAAGGAAGATTCAAGTGCCTTAGGGGATTCAAGCTTGGATTCGAGGTAGGTGATGGTTGTGATTCTATGATTGTGTATGTATGTTTGTTCTTGCGTCATTATGATACATGTATGTATATGAATGTGGCGTTATTGATCACACTTGTTGTAAATGAGATAGATAAATGATGATTACCATGAAATCATTACTTAATTGTATTATCTTAATGATATACTTGTGATTGTGACTGTGGTGTGTTGAATGGATCGGTTGCCACGTTTCGGCATAACTAACTGGGATCGGTTGCCATTTTTCGGCATAAATATGGGATCAGTTGCCATGTTTCGGCATAAACATTGGATCGTTTGCCATGTTCCGGCATAAATATGGGATCAGCTGTCACGTTTCGGCACACTAACTTGGATTGGGTACCACGAACCGGTATGCTAACTGTTTGGGTTTGGGTTCCATGAGAGGACTATTGAATTGGGTTCCGTGAGAGGACCATTGAATTGTATTGTGTATGTACTTGTGATTAGTTCGTTCATATCTAATGACGATTGATATTAGAAGACGGTATGTTGCTCTAAATTGATATAACTGTGATATGTGAGAATCGTGAAATGTTCATTGTTCGTATATGTTGATGATATTGTATATGTTTGATATGTGCATGTGATTATATTGTCGTATTGACTAATGTATGTTACACTTATTGGGATAGCCGCGTGATCCTACTAGTACACGGTGATTGTGTACTGATACTGCACTTGCTCTTATTTTTGTTGAGTACAGGGCATCTTCCGGCGGTTATTGATAGACCTCAGCTAGGTGACTATTGAACGTGACCGGATTCAAGGATGAGCCAGTTCTTTCAGGATGCCATGGATTTCTCTTGTTTAATTCCATTCTTTTCGGACTCAGACTATTTGTTTAAGGTGTTGCTTAGTTTCATTGTTGTACCCCTTGTTCTTAGACTTGTCGTTAGTAGAGTTTTGGTACAATGACTTTCAGGTTCTAGGGGTTGTTCTTCCGCATTAGTTTGGTTTGTTTATTTAAACCTTTGGAGTTTATGGGAACACTATATAATTTCTGCATTTAAACCTGCTTCTGTATCTTTAAATGCCTTAGTTTTTTGGTTGAGTTGTTTAGTTTGAGTGGTAGTAATGGTTCTCCCACCGGAGGGTTAATGTGGGTGCCAATCACGACGGTCTGGGTCGTGACATTGTGATTGCTTGAGTTTCATAAAACTTTTTATCGAAAAGGAGAAGTCGTGGCTAAGTTCAAGGCAAGGATCTAGATAATCCACGATGTGATTCATAAAAAGAATTTGGGGTATGTCTGCGATTGACCAATAATCATGTGAGCGTCTGGGCGTATCATGGGGATATGTGTGTGTGGTGTTGAATTAATGAGAATGAGTTCGGGGTGTGTATCGTTGGGTTGATTTGGGATAGACATTGACTATCCTAACTAAGCGCATTACCCTAACATGCTTAGTATAGCCTGTGAATCTGTGGGAAATTTAGAAAAGAGAAGAACCCATAAATTATTGGCCGGGGTTCTGTTTCCGTCAGGACCACTGGAGCGGGATTTCTCCCGCCAGAGTAGGACAGGGAGAGACAGAATCTTAGCCTTGTCTCCCTTGTTTTTCCTAGTCACATATACAAACCCCAAATTTTATTCGAACTCCACCAGGCGAGCATGAAAGGCAGGAGCCTTCTCCTCCAGTCTAAGCAAGACAAAACCCCTCTCACAACAAAACTTGTTGTTCCTGTAGTCGTGATCTCTTTCTTGACTAGCAACATCGGGGAACTGGACAAAAGACAAATTTTCCTCGTTGATACCAGCCATCTAGAGAAGTCTGCAAAAGCTAATAAGCACGTTAGAACTCGATGGGATTTGACTATATCGAGTTTGGGGGAAGAAAAAAATTTCTAGCCTTAAAGGGACCCAGGCTAATGTTTCCCCAGGTCCCGCCACAACGGCCAAAATCCCGCCAGAGCAGGACGAGGGAGGACGCCACCGCGGGATGAAGGTCGCCAGAGCAGCCTCCATCTGGAACGAACACCATGCGCGATTATGGCGCCCTTCGTCCCAAAACCCCCATTTTTCACAGAATTTCAGCAGATCAGAGTGTAATAAGTACCTAAATAGTGTCTGAATCCAAGTTTTCCATCAAGAGACTTTTCAACTTCCTCCACCCATTTTTATACCGATTCGATCATATTTTTATGAAATCCTTAAACCCAGGACGTTGTGGAGACATTGGGGACTTAAGGAAAGTATCCATGCTACATTTATCTATCAAACTAGCAAACTAATTTCATTTTTGAGTAACTACCCAAAAACCATTTTAATTCGATCAGTTAGTGGTCATGCAATCCTAGTTAAGTAAGTATTGAAGTAAAGAGAGTAAGGAACAAGAAATTTACCTTGATTTTAACGACCAGAGCGAAGTGATTGAGAGTGTTTTTGAGTTTGGGGGTGAGTTTAGGGAGAAATCAATAAAGGATTTTCTTTTCCCCCAATACTGCCTTCTATCTCCCACTACAGCGGGAGATCCCTCGCCACAGCGGCCCCACCTCAGCGGAAGGGCTGCCACCCTGGCGGGGTCAGGCTGTGTAAGTTGGACGCGTTTGTTTGTCCGCGTGTTGCCTCTTTTCCCTAATCGGTGCCTTCGAGTATAGGACCCTTCCGGGCTTAAGATTGAAAAGTCTCCATCCTTCATGTTTCCGTAGTGGTTCGATCCGCTAGTTGGGATACACTCCGGAAGGAAACTCGTGGTTATCCCTCCTCTAGTCGTTCAGGGATGAACGAGGGGGTAAATTGGTATCTATTGTAATGACCCGAACCGTCATTATTTATGAAAGGAAAATGTTGAAGCAAAAATAGGTCCACCATCCCGTCACAGCGGGCCAGTTACCTCTAGGGCGGAGGCGCCAGAGCGGCAGAGATCACGCCAGAGCGGGATGGACAAGATAAAACGTAAATAACGCGAAACCTTATTTTCTCCCTTTTCCCAAAACACCAAAAATAGGCTAGGATTACCCTAGAAACCCTCAAAAAGCTACTCTAAGCTTGGGAAGAAAGGAGAAGGAGATTTCTAGCATGAGGAGGTCGATAGCTAACGAATTCTTGGTCAAATACACCGTCACGAGGTCCAGAAATAGGAATTGAGCTCATAATTCCGTGCAACTGTTTGGTGCCCAGGTAGGGTAGGTTTATTTAATTGAGTACTTATAAACATATTAATCACTGCGTGGTATATTGAATTTGATGGTAGAATTCATGCATAGGCTTTCGTGCACCAAAACGAGGTGTGTGTACTTGTACCCTAGGTGTTCAATCAGAAGTATACCATATAAGGAAGCCTTAATAGATGGACGAGGGGTAGGTGATGGTTGTGATTCCGTGTTTGTGTGATACATGTTTGTAATTGCCTCATTGTATTGCGTGCATATATGTGAATATTGCATTATTGATCACACCCTATGTAAAGAAGTATGAACGAATAACTATATGCCATGAATCACATTTTTATTGTATGATTATGAGACTGTACATTGTGATTGTGATTGTGGTTTGTTGAATGGATCGGGTGTTACGTTCCAACACACTAACTTGGATTGGGTGCCACGCTCCGGTGCATATATGGGATCGGATATTACGTCCGACACACTAACTTGGATCGGGTACCACGTACCGATACACTAACAGTTTGGATTTTGGTTCCATGAGAGGACCAATGACTTGACATATTTACTGTGTATTCTTGAGAGTGTGGAATTAACATGTTTTCCTGAATGATGTGAGTCTTGTACATTATGTTCTTATATGTGGGGGTTGTGAGGTGCAAGTTGATTGGAGATATTTGTTGTGTGAGGAATTGTGAATGGTAGAGTCCCAAATTGGGTTGTGGTAAGATAAGGGGGAACTAAGGGTCCCGGTGCTACCGTTGTTATTTAGAATATGGCCAGGGGCATAATTATTGAGGATTTGAGGTGATGTTTAGTGGTAGTGTTATGGTTGGGGTTCTTCCCTAGAAAGGGATTAGTATGGAGACCGTTGATAAGCTTAGTAGGAAGTGCCATGGGTCGGGGGTTACGTAGTGATGAGGAAGGAGTAAGGGCGTGTCGTGGGTGTTGACCGGGGTGGTAGTAGTTATTCCCGGGATTTCTTTTAAGGGATAAAAAGATTAAGTATGATCAAGAAGCGGAGCGGTTAAGGGGTTAAAGACAAGGTTTTCAGTATTTATTTAGGTGATCGGGAATGGTAAGGTATAAGGAGATGAAGGTGGAGGAGCGAACAATTTTTTGCATGTTTCTTATCAGTCGATTTCTTATATTATGCGGTGGGTATCAGGCTGAACGATGATGCCTACCAGTACATGTGGTTGTACTGATACTACTCATCATTATGTTATTTTACCTTGTCATCTTAGTAGCTCTTGTACATGTTTAGACTATATCCCTGGGAATGTTAATTACTTTACAAGTCTTAACTGGAATTGTATTTAAAAACTCTTATTTATAAATTACATGAATTTCTCATTTCGTCAGTTTACCTAATTTTTCACTTTTTTTTAAAACATTGGGATATGAGAGTTCTCCTACTTAAGTTCTACAGTAGGTTCCCGCACGGTCCAGTGGGTTGGGTCGTGACAATGATACTTTTCATTATTTAATGTAGCTAAGATATATTCTTTTAAAATAAGATTTTATCTAATTCTTTTGCACGTGACAAAATTTATTTAATAAAGCAAGACTCAATTCCTATTTAGTGTAATTTTAACTTTAGACACTATCATTTTATATATAAAAAATAATTTATGTAGAAAACACATATTATTATTTAATTATATTTATTACCAAATGTAACTAGTAAGATATTTTGTTTTCTAGAAAAATATAATTTCAATTCAATTTTGATGTCTCAGTGTAATTTTTTCTTTTTTAGATTTCAACGGAATTTTAACTTTAGTCCCTATCAATATGGAGTGGGTATTAATTTATATAAAAACATACATAATGCAATTATTCATTAGCAAACAAAATGTTCATTGCCTATGATACAATATTTTCTTTAGTCTCTATCATTTTATTTGCAAACCACACATTATGATACTTTTCATTATTTAATGTAGCTAAGATTTTTTATTCTTTTAAAATTATATTTTATCTAATTCTTTTGCACGTGAAAAAATTTAAAAGACATAAATTCCCTCTTGGACTTGTACCGAAAAGTCAGTTACATACTTAAACTATCATAATGGCCTATTACACACCTATACTATTCAAAAGTGAATTTTCTTACCCCCTAAAGCTAACGTGGCAAAAAAATAAAACAAAAAATAAAAAATAGGCGCGTCAGTTTGATATTAAAGTAAAAAAAAAAAGTTAGAATCCTTTTTTCCACCCCAACCCCCACACCTCTTCTTCTTCAAACCCCACCCATTGTCATCTTTTTCTTCATTCTTTATTTTTTATCACAATCTTAAAGCACAATTTTTTTTTATTCGCAATTAGGTTAATTTCCATAGATTTGTTAGTAAATAATTATATTTTATCTAGAAAAAATTTGATTGATTGTTTCTATATGTTGTTTTTTTTTTACTTTGTTAAAGAATTTTTGGTTGTTAATCAATATTTCGTTTTGGTGGTAATAACAGCTTTATGGGTTTGGTGGTGATGGGTGGCGGGTGACAAACATTAAAAGAGGTAATTGAAGATGGTGAAGAAGAAAACATCGATATTGATAATGGTGGTGGTGATATTTGGTGTTGGATGACAAAGAAGAAGAAGAATTGAAGGTGATATAATGGTGGTGAAGAACAAAATCAATAGTGAAGGTGATGCCGGATATGATTTTCCGATGAAATGAGAATTGAAAATTGATGGGATTAGTGATGATGAAGATATAATTATTAGAGAATTAAAATAATTAATTAGGGATTAGTTAGAGTAAAATATAGTTAACAAAAGAAAAGAAAAGAAAAAATTATAATTTATGACATGACACTGATGTGGCAGCGAGTGTAATACACCACATAATGTGAGAGTGGTGTCACACGTTTCAGGATGGTAATAAATTCCTTTTTAGTTAAGGTGTGTAATATGTCACCATGATAGTTTAAGCGTGTAACTGACTTTTCGAGACAAGCTCAGGGGGAATCTATGCCTTTTTCCTTTAATAAAGTATGACTCAATTCCTAATTAGTGTAATTTTAACTTTAGACAGTCTCATTTAATTTATATAAAAAAAAATTATGTAGAAAACACATATTATTATTTAGTTATATTTATTATCAAATGTAACTAGTAAGATATTTTGTTTTCCAAAAAAATGTAATTTCAATTCGATTTTGATGTCTCATTGTAAACTTTTTTATCCAGATTTCAACGAAATTTTAACTTTAGTCTCTGTCAATATGGAATGAGTATTATTAATAATTTATATAAAAGCATAGATAATGCAATTATTCATTAGCAAACAAAATATTCATTACCTATGATACAATTTTTTCTTTTCTTTTGTCTCTATCATTTTATTTGCAAACCACACATTATGATACTTTTCATTATTTAATGTAGCTAAGATTTTTTATTCTTTTAAAATTAGATTTTGTCTAATTCTTTTGCACGTGACAAAATTTATTTAATAAAGCGTGACTCAATTCCTATTTAGTGTAATTTTAACTTTAGACACTATCATTTTATGTATAAAAAAAATAATTTACGTAGAAAATACATATTATTATTTAGTTGTATTTATTACCAAATGTAACTAGTAAGATATTTTGTTTTCTAAAAAATGTAATTTCAATTTGATTTTGATGTCTCAATGTAAATTTTTTTTTTCTAGATTTCAACAGAATTTTAACTTTAGCCCCTATCAATATCGAATGCGTATTATTAATAATTTATATAAAACATACATAATACAATTATTCATTAGCGAACAAAATGTCCATTACCAATGATACATTTTTTTCTTTAGTCTCTATCATTTTATTTGTAAACCATACTTTTCAATATTTAATGTAGCTAAGATTTTTTATTCTTTTAAAATTAGATTTTGTCTAATTCTTTTGCACGTGACAAAATTTATTTATTAAAGCACGACTCAATTCCTATTTAGTGTGATTTTAACTTTAACACTATTATTTTATTTATAAAAAAATAATTTATTTAGAAAACACATATTATTATTTAGTTATATTTATTACCAAATGTAACTAGTAAGATATTTTATTTTCCAAAAAATGTAATTTCAATTTGATTTTGATGTCTCAGTGTAAACTTCTTTTTTTCCAGATTTGAACGAAATTTTTAGTCCCTATCAATGTGGAATGAGTATTATTAATAATTTATATAAAAACATACATAATGCAATTATTCATTAGCAAACTGTCACGACCCATATCATCGTGATTGGCACCCATACTAACCCTTTGGTTGGAGAACCACTACTACAACCCAAACCAAGCAACTAAACCAAAAACTAAAGCATTTAAATTACTAAAGCAAGTTAAATAGCTAAAGACTGAAGTTCCCATAAACTTCCAAGAGATCTAACCACTAAACAATGCGGAAAATACACCAAGAACCTGAAAGTCAATGTACCAAAACACTTAAAGTTCAACAAGTCTAAACAAGAAGGGATACAACCCTGAAATAATAAACTAACAACTAACTAGAAAAGTCTAAGTCCCAAATGTGGATATAGACAGAACGAGAACTCATGGGAGCCCGAAAGAACTGGCTCACCCTTGAATTCGAAGCGATCACTGATATTCTAAGCAAGGTTTGTCAATAGTCGCTTGAAGATGCCCTGTACTCAACAAAGAAAGATCAAGTGCAGTATCAGTACACAACCACAGTGTACTGGTAGGATCACGCGGCTATCCCACTAAGTGTAACATACATAAGTCATACAACAATATAATGACATGCATTTATCAAACATATACAATATCATCATAATTTATGAACAACAAACAATTACACAATTCTCAAGAAACACAATTATATCAAATCATTAACTTGAGGAACACAAGTCCTTCCTTTAAAACTGAGCACACCTTCCGCATCAAGAGTGGTCTCTTGTGCCTTACCAATCACAGTCTTCGTTCTAAGCTCATCCAAATTCTTATCCTTAAACTGTTTGGCCTTGATCTCCTCAATGAACGTGGCCCTAACCTCAATGCTAGCTAACACCCCACCTCTTTCTTAGATGCCCAACTGAATGAACTTAGACTCTAAGGTCTGGATTTCCTTAGCCAAGGTCGCTTGGTTACACTCAAGCAAGTTAGACTACCCATACTCACCACTTTTCGACTTAAAGCGTCTATCACAACATTAGCCATACCCAGATGGTATTGAATGGTCACATCATAATCCTTGAGTAATTCCATCCACCTTCGTTATCTCAAATTCATATCCTTTTGAGTGAACACATGTTGTAAACTACGATGATCAGTAAATACCTCACACTTAACACCATAGAGATAATGTTACCAGATCTTACGAGCAAACAATATCGCTGCCAACTCCAAATCATGTGTTGGGTAATTCTTCTCATGCACCTTCAATTGACGCGATGCATAAGCTATAACATTCTTATCCTGCATCAACACAGCACCCAAACCAGAATGTGAAGTATCACGATAAACAATAAAATCTTTACCTTCAACCGATAGTGCTAGAATAGGTGCGGTGGTCAAAAAAGTCTTGAGCTTTTGAAAGTTCTCCTCACATTTTTCAGTCCATTCAAATGGTATCTCCTTTTTGGTCAAATTAGTCAAGTGAGTGACAATAAAAGCAAAGTTCTTCACAAATCGACGATAGTAGCTAGCGAGCCCCACAAAACTCCTAACTTCTGTCACAGATCTAGGCCAAACCCAATTCTTAACCGCCTCAATCTTTTGAGGATCTACCATTACCCCTTCTTTTGAAACTACATGCCCCAAAAATGCAACCGAAGTCAACCAAAATTCACACTTAGAGAATTTTGCGTATAACTTTTGTTTCCCAAGAACACCCAGAACAATACGAAGATAGTCGGCATGCTCTTCCTCACTTTTCGAATAGATCAAAATATCATCAATAAAGACTATGACGAATGAATCAAGAAATGGCTTGAACACCTCATTCATCAAACTCATATAAGTTGCAGGAGCATTAGTCAAACCAAAAGACATAACTAGAAATTCATAGTGCCCATAGCGGGTTCTAAACGCCGTCTTGGGAACATTTTCAGGCTTAATTTTCAACTAATGGTAGTCAGACCTCAGATCAATTTTAGAGAAAACTAACGCACCTTGCAATTGGTCAAAAAGATCATCTATTCGAGGCAAAAGGTACTTGCTTCGAATAGTGACCCTATTCAATTGTCGGTAATCTATACACATTCTCATACTACCATCTTTTTTCTTAACAAACAAAACTGGAGCACCCCATGGGGAAGCACTAGGACGAATAAATCATTTATCCAGAATCTCTTGGATTTGAGCCTTAAGTTCTCTTAATTTTGCCGGAGCCATGCGATACGAAGGGATAGAAATAGGACGCGTACCAGGTTCTAAATCAATGCAAAAGTCTATATCTCTATCCGGAGGCATACCAGACAAGTCATTAGGAAACACTTCTCTAATTCTGACACCACATGAATAGACTCAATAGATGGAGTCTCAACCTTAACATCCCTAATATGAGCCAAATAATCCAAACAACCCTGCCCTACAAATTTTCTAGACCAAATGGAGGATATGATTTTAGCTTGCTTAGGCTTGTATACCCCTTCCCACTCTAATTTTTCTCTTCTCAGAATTTCTAGAGTTACAGACTTAGTATTACAATCAAACACATCATAATATGGGGACAACCAAGTCATGCCTAAGATTATGCCAAAATCAGTCATATCCAAAATCACCAAATTAGCCTAAGTCTGAAAACCCATAAACAAAATAGGACAAGCACGATAGACATGTGTGACTATGACTGACTCTCCAACTGGGGTAGAAACATGGATAGTGTAACATCTCGCAAATTGAAAGAGCTAGAATTAGAAAGAGTGATTTTTTGGAAATAATAAAAATATGGAAAATTGGTTAAGTTAAGTTAAGTTTGAGTTTTTGGTCAACTTCAAACAACCATAACTCCTACCTCAAGATGAGTTAGGTGTGTTTCCAGATATTATAGGAAATACCTTGGAATGATCTTTCCAACGCCGCCAAGTTAGCACGATTCCTAGTTTGTATGAGTAGGTTATGCCCTTCGGAAGTTGGGTTGTTCGAATAAGAAAAGTCCAATCCGGATTTTAGAAGGGTAGTTTGGTCTTTTCCTTACCCAACTTAATTAATTT
>JAJOOO010020625.1:0-12159 GCA_029582685.1 Solanum piurae
TCATATTTCATGAAGCTTAATATTTTACTATAAGTCATAGTGATTCATGTATCTATTGCATTTTTTATTTGCTATTTTGGTGACTTTTTGAACTCTGTTAAAATTTTCAGCAAGGATGGTTGAAAATTTATCTTCTCCTTTGTCCCTTTCTACAGTTTTTTTCATAAACTTTTTGGGAAAGTTGCTTGTGGGTTGTACTATATTTGATAGCACACAACAACAAATATGTGATAACTGATACAGAACCAATGATGAAGTTTGTTAAAAGAACCAAACAAATTGCTCTCTTGCTTGCCACAGTTAGTATATTATTTTGATTGTTTTTTCTTAGGTACAAATAATTCGTATGTCATTGCACTCTTCCTAGAATATTAGTATAGACACAATTAGTCCACTTCTTTTGTCGCAAGTTAAGTAATTTGTCATATTTCTTCGTCCCTTCTTTTTTGGCATAATAATAGATCAAGTTTTCTTGAAACAAACAAATGTCCAAAATACACTATAGAAAAAATATTTTTTATCGACAATAAATATGCACATTAAAGAAGAGTTCTAGAGCCTTTACCGACATTAATTAATTGTCATTAGATTCAGTGTTGCTATAATCTTTAGGAACATTTATAGAGAGTATCAATTGCCTCTACAATACATATTTACCGACAATTAAGCTATTAATTGTTGTTAAAGATCATTTTTACTGTAGTAATAACTCTTTATTTTGATAAAGTTTTCTGTTTGTTTTTAATAAAGAAGTAGCAATTCTTTCTTTGGATTATTTCAATTAAATTTGTGAACTGTAAACTTGGATACAACCTGATAGACTATGTTTTTGAAAAATATGTTTAGCAATATGCCTTTTTCTTCTTGATTGCTAGGAAAGTAAGGTTGTTTTTATTATTATTTGTGGTTATTTGTGAGTTCAAGTGCTCACAAAATTATGTTGTAAGATTTTAATATGTTATGTGTCAAAATTTTGGTTTAGAATATCTAGTTGTGAACAGTTCCATTCAAATGCCACCTACTTCTTGGTTGATAATTGCATTAATTCTTTGTAACTACATACGATAACCATAAAAATAACTATGGTTCAATTCAAAATAAGTTGGGGCGGGTGATATGAAACATAAGCAATAGTAATGACTACTCTGAGTCAATGGGGAAAAAATATTTATGATACTAACAATTTTAGGCTCGTTTTTAACATATACATGATACATCATACTATAATAAAAATAGATTGATGGAGGTTCATAAGAAAGGAACTGAAAGTCTTCCATTTGAGTTTAGTTATAATTATGTTCTTGTATGGACGTGATGTTTCACTTTACTTGGGAGTGTTGTTGTTCGAGGTTTTTTTGTCTCTTCTTTATTGTCTGATGTTGTTCTTTATAACTTTTTGGAATTTAGCAAATTTCATTACTTCTGACCAACTATTTTTATGGAGATTTTCATAGACTTCTTTCTTATACTTAAAATCTCTCTCTGACTCATATATTTTCTATAACAAAAAAAAATAGCACTTTAAGATTTCGGAGGAACGCTTTGCCTTAAAATAATATATTCTTGACAATGTAGTGTATATATCGAAAATATGAATATTATCGAATGATCATATGTAAGCTTAGTAAAATAGTTCAATCCCGTGCGAAGCACGGATAATTTACCTAGTATATATATAAAAGAGAACCCTAGGTCCACCTACGTGACACAATCACAAACCAGAATTCCCTTTTAATTTATTTATTTACAAAACTAGCCTTCCCTTTTCATGAAAAATTGTGATTTTAGTGAAAAATTGTGATTTTTATGAAAAGTTGCGACTTTTATAAAAAATTGTGATTTTTATGAAAAGTTGCGACTTTATGAAAAGTTGTGCCTTGTATGAAGAGTTGCGACTTTTATGAAAAGTTGTGCCTTGTATGAAGAGTTGCGATTTTTATGAAAAGTTGTGCCTTGTATGAAGAGTTGTGCCCTTTTCGAAGGGTTGTAACTTTTTCAAAGAGTTGTGACCTTTTCGATAAGGCACAATAAATATTTGTTCACACTACCCTTTGTTGTCTATAAATAGAGAGATTTCCTCTCATTTTAAAACAACGAAAATTTTGAACTTTTTCTTCTGCACAATTAAATATTGTTTTTGTATCAATACACTGGTGAATAGAATCGTTCTATCCTGAGAGGATCTATTCCTTTAAACCTCGGGTACTAGAGGAGAATAATTTCCGTAATGGGACAATGTGCATTCAATGGGCTCGAATTTTTCCTTTCTGTTTCATTCTATTGTTACTGCAAAGTTATTATTATAAGTATTTGTTAGTACAGATTAAATAACACACGTTAATTGAGTATTCACACAAGTTTTTTCTATTGAAATTGTAGTTTCAAATTGAACTTTATCACTCTGGTACGTTGATTTTTAAAAAACACTCAAATAAACTGAATAGTTTTATGTAATATTTTCCAATTCAAGTATATATATAAGTTGAATTATTGTCCCATATGATACATTCTGCATTTAATTTTTCATTTTAATAATTACTTATGATACATTTAAATAGGAAACTTTAAAATGATATATGTAAAGCAAACGATAGGGCTAAACTTTCTACACATTAGAATTAGAATATTTATTTACTTTTTCAATCTTTTAAAATTTATTCACCCCTTCACCAACGATTATTTATTTATTAGAAAATTTAATATATCCGGTTGATGTTCATTTGATTCCCCAAAAATATCAAATAGTAACACTTCTTAGAAGCAAAAGGATAAATTATAAAATCAAATTAAAGATGATTGATTGAAGGATAAATGATATGATGTCATAATTATCATCTTCCTTTACATTATTAATGTTTCTTACTACGTAATCTTGTATGTAAGATAATATAATATTTAGTTTTAGTGATTGATAGGTTTTAAGTATTATTCTATAAATTTCGTGATATTAAATTTCCGCGGGAGACGCGGGTGATTTTACTAGTTATTTTAAAACTATTACTCCCTCCGTCCCATTTTATGTGATGTAGTTTGACTCGGCATGGAGTTTAAGAAAGAAAGGAAGACTTTTAAAACTTGTGGTCCAAAATAAATAATAGAAAGTGTGGCTGTAAATCATTTCATTAAGGATAAAATAGACATTTTATAGTGAAATTGTTACTTAATATAGAAATGTGTCATTCTTTTTGGGACTGACTAAAAAGAAAAGTAAATCATATAAATTGGGACAGAGGGAGTAGCATATAATTTAGATAAATAATATGGAGGGTGAGGGTGGTGGGGATGAGGCTACAGGATGGGAGGAAGATGGGGTGTGTTGGGGGATAATGGGAATACAATCAACATAGATATTAATGGTGAAACTTGTTTTTCTTACTTTCGAGAAGTCATTTTTCCTCTTTTTAAAAAAATGTTTTTTTAGAGAAAATATTTTCAAAAAATTTGATCAATCAATTATGAAAAATTTATCAATAGTGAACGAAGTGATAATTCAAAGCAAAAGGAAATTCATTCTTACCGCAAGTTTTTAATAATATTTCCATAATAATGAAGTGCTATTATATATAATACATGTATATTTATATTTGACATTTAGATCTTATTTAGTAAGATACATAAAAAGTTAATTTATTAATTTTGTATATCTAGAAGAAGTAATATATTTGTTAACATAATCAAATCAATAGAAAAAGTATGAAGGTAATATTTCATACATAATTGATAATACTTATGTATTCTCTAATTCCTTTTCCTTTACTTAATCTATAGTCACGCATTGATTTTGAACCATCACTGACACAGGAAAGTTTAAATAGATATGAGTTGTTTAATATGTCGAGAAATACTATATAGTGACACAAGAACAACTGTTATCCAAGTTTGAAGTGCAAAAATACACAAAGTAAGTTGTTTTAGGGGTTAGTCAAATTCACAACAGAGGAATAATCAGTCACTGTGACATGAAGCCACACAATATTCTTGTTGTAAGCAATGATCAAATTTCTAAATATTGCAGATTACAGACTTGCCATGATTTTGGAACAAATCACGGAGGCAAATAAAAAGTATATATTATATAGTGTGCTTAATAAGGAGTACGAACCAGAGGTTGATATTTGGGTTCTTTGCTGCACCTGCCTATGAGTTGATTATATGGATACCGCTTTGGGAATAAAATTCATACAGTGAATATGCAAAGTCTGGTGTGTTATATAGAACTCAAGTAGTTGATACTAGGGGGTGTGCATTCGGTTTTTCGGTTTGGTTTTACACTATTCGGTTTGGATTTTTCGATTTTTGATTTTGTAAAAGTGTAACCCAATTCGATCCAAAATAAATTTGGTTTGGTTTGGTTTTTCCCTATTCGGTTTGGTTATTCGGTTATGTCAATAATTAATAACATAACCAAAGTAATAATATTTAATCCCTTAAATATACTTTCTATTATAAATCATAAATAAAACTTAAAACACAAAACTTATAAGTATATCTATTATAGATGTAATTCAAACATAAAATATAAACGTAATCATCATGAAAGGCAATAAACAAAAAGGGATAAAAGTGGTTAACTCCAACTTAATTCTAAACCTAAACATATATATAAATATATAATTTGGGATTTTTCGGTTTTTATTTTTTAAAACCCGAAACCAAACCAAAAAACCAAACAAAGTAATTTATTAATCCAAAACCAATCCGAAAAACTAAAAAACAATCCAAATAAAAATTCGGTTTGATTTGGTTTGGTTATTCGGTTTAATCCGAATAGTGCACACCCTAGTTGATACTAGCTAGTTTCTTTCTCCACAAAAGCAGCATGTCGAAATATTGGCAGGATGCTGTGAATAACAGCGGGAAGAAATCTTCTTGCTCTCACCAAGTGCAGCTTGTTTGTGTCCACTTCCCACTTTAAGTATTCAACAAAGAGTTTGGATACTCTTCCCAGGTGAAACATATTACAGAAATAATTTTTATATTTATTTAGTTCATACAGACTATATCTGCATAACTTATTTATAACCAAACATTATTGACTTGGGCCTCGAGAAATATCCCGAATGAACTTGTTAATATTTTCTTGAATGGCTCCACTTTCAATTGACTCTTGAAAGATCTTTCGTATTCCCATTGCTCTTTTCCTCATTTCTCTTCCGTGGTAGCTGTCAAGGTCCATAAAACTCTGCACAAGTAGAGCAATTTCATCTCTCTTAACCAGGTTCTCACTTTCCTTATTGACCCTCCACCCAATCTTCCAGTCCTCCACTATTTGTTTACTGTTGGTAAATTGATCAGCCACAATGGGGAACATAAGAAATGGAACGCCAGCAAATGCACCTGCCTTGGTTGAATTCCATCCACAATGTGACCAAAATCCACCTACACTAGGATGGCACAAAACTCTCAATTGGTCGCACCAAGACACAACGAGTCCCCTCTTCCCAATTCCATCTGTAAGGAAGAAGTCTCACGTGCCACCCAAAATGTACTGACACCACTGCTGTGCACGCCCGCTATAATTTCATCTAACTGTGTATTTGATACTGACAAGAAACTTCCTTGGGATATGTATAGAACAGAGTCGTTAGGTTGATCATCAAGCCATGACAAATAGTTGGGACTAGGCTTGTTAGTCTTGAATTCGGTATCTATGTAAGGGATTGTTGGACCAACTGTGAAAATGGGGACTGGAATTTCAGCTTGTAGAGCCTCAATTACTTGAGATTCCAATGGTTCAATAATGGTGAACAAGGCGTATTGTGCTTTATTGACCAACAGTGATACAGCTTCAAGAATCAATTGCAACATCTCCCGGTATTTGCTGTAGAACACAGGTGGGAGATCCTTTACACAAATTGGTTTAATCCCGGGAATGTAATTTACGAGCTATTCTCCTTGCTCTGTTTATAAAGAAATTAAGAAGCCAATAATTTTAATTCATATTCTATATGCATGTTACAAAATTCTTTTAATATGTATAAATAATTTATTCAAAACTTAATAAGCTATTATATTTTTTAGAATTCATAAATTCAAAATTCTAGCTCAGGGGACCACGCCCAGTAGAAAGGAAATATGTTTCCAGTCATAACAATTACATGACAGTTATCTAATCTAACAACTTAAAAACAAGTATACCTGTCAAATTGGCTTCAAAATGTCCATTAGCTAGGAGTAGTTGATGGTGATGAAGGATGGAGAAAACCGTGGGAGACATGGGCCAAAATGAAGCCACCGGAATATTCCTCCTTTCCCCAATACGGACTGCCCACGTTAAGTACGAATCAAGTAAAATCACACTGGGCTTTGAAATCCCGTCAAGTATACTATTAATGGGAGCTTCCATCTTAGTATACACAGCTTCCACGAACCCCAACAAATCTTTACCCCGATCTTTTTCTGATGGAATTACATTTGGGATTGTTAGAAATTTGATATTATCTGGCTTTTGCTCTGATTTCAAAAAGCTGAACCACTCTTCAGTTACAATAAAAGAGACTTGTAGTAGATGATTTGGTGTGGACGTTGTAGCTATGAGCTTGCACAGATTCATCAATGGATTGATGTGGCCTCTACCTGGATACGGAATCGCCAATATATGGCAATTACATAGATCTTGATCGACGTTGGTAGTTTCCATTTATTGATTCTTTTTGCCTTATGAATTGGAAAAACAAAAACTGGGGTTTTAAGACTGACAAAGTTGACCAGATTAATGATCAGTGAAGATGGAGGTTGTGTGGAGCAGCCAGAATAACGTTTTCTAGAAGAAATGACTGGTTTCTTACCTACTATTGTTGTATTTCTAGGTAAGACTAATCAAATATTCCCTCCTCTCGCCTTTGCTTGTTATATTTAGATTTGAAATATGATTATTTTAATGTTAATTATTAAGTCTTGAAATATAATTTGAAAATAAGTGATTAATGCTAAAGTTGTTAAACATGAAAAAGATAATTGTCTTTACTTGAAAAGTTAAAAGTGAAAAGTAAAAATAAATATCTAGATAAATAATTTGGGAAGTGAGGATGAGAGTTGAGACTATGGGGTGGGAGGAAGATGAGGCGTGTTGGAAGATAGGGAGAACATAATCAACATGGATGCTACTTGTAAAACTCATTTTTACTGACAATGTAAAGATCTAGTAGTTATAAGTAACATGATTGTTCTCTCATAGTTCCATGTCAACTTTACACAGATGGGGATCTTTTAATAGCTCCAATGCAATCTACAAGAAGGTTGGAATTGAAGCTGTGCCGCTATGAGATGGCCATATGAACATGGTCAGATTGGTTGGAATTTCAAATTGAAAGGAGGACAAGATTGTTCTTCATGAGCCTCTTTTCTTCTCACAAAAAGTACGACAAAAAACTATGTTGTTTGTTTGTCCGCATAAATCTAAGTTCTTGTACAAGCAATGAAAGATTAATCCTTTTTGTTACATGCAATGGTACAGATTGAGACATGGAAAATGATCAAAATTGCTATGAAGAAACAGAACCAATATCAAGGAAACAGTGTTGGGGGAGTGGAAGTGATGGAAATATGATGAGAATAGCAGAGGTCTCTGTATATGGGCTGAAGTGAAAGGGATTAGACATACAATATCTCAACATGGCTAAAAGAGAAATGTTTTAAGTTCTGATAACGTGGAAAATTTATCTGTTTAGCGACAAGAATGGTAAATATAGTGATAATCTTATCATATTTAAGCCAAATCAAGGCGAAAAGTACATCATAGCCTATTGACTCGATCAATTTCAATCCCAGGTTAACAAGTCGTTATATGCTCAATCATAGTTGTAAAAACAGCATAAACAGTCACAAAGTGCACTTAGATACCTGCAACTCTTAATAAACAGAAGCATCTGTTTCACCTATACAGCAAACTAATCCTATGCCACCAAAGCAGCATGTCGAAATATTGGCAGAATGCTTGTGAATAACAACAGGCAGAAACTTCTTGCTCATACCAAATGCAGTTATTAAATAAAGATATCAAAATGAACTACCACAAGTCTATAATTTCTCAAAAAGATGATACTGCATTTCAAGAATTGATACTTTCTGAAGACAACTCACTCGATAGACAATAAATATGGAGGGCAAAATGAATATCCACACACCAGAGAGATAGTATTCCATGTTTCCAATGCAGACCAACAACACTCACTCTCAATAAATAACCATACATATAGCTTCTCAAAGACAAACCAGCACTAAAAAGGTCAATAAAACCATGAGAATTTTCTTATAGAACTAGACGTCATATGGTGATCACATCAGTTCTTAAAGACAATTTTCAGTTGTGTTTAAGCAAAAGCATCCTACCACTTGAAAAAGGAATGCCAGCAATCATATGCACAACACTTGGAGGAAAAGCAGCAAATCAGTACCATGTTCCTTATTCTTTTTCTCGAGTAGAAAGTGACAATCGTTTTCTCGAGGAAAAGATTGAATTGAGTAGAGAATTGTCCCATTGCTTAATTGATTCTTTAACAACATTTCAGAATTAAGAGTACTTATGCCTCATCTTACTCTTTCTTCCGGTGAATTGACCAAAGAAAAGATTGAAAAAACTCTACTCCGTCTCCTCTCAAACCCCCAACAGAAGAAACTAGAGCAGAGTTTTGTGATCTCATTAAGTTGGATATACTGAAATTGGAATTGATTTCAGCAAACCCCTTGTACAAATACAAAGACATGAATCATTCCGAAGCCTCACATAGTATAAAATATAAGAGAAAATTGCAGTTGTATTTGTGATTACCATGTCTATTTCAGCAAACAAGATATAAGCACACCACTCATATATAAAGGGCGAATGAATAACAAAAAGATGGATGGCTTTTAACTTATAATCAATACACCTCCTAACAAATGAAAACTCATTCACCAAAATAACCTAACTCAGGTCTTTTATCTGAAGGATGCTTTAATGTCCTGATCCTTGAGAATCATCCTCCGGAGATTGTTGTTGATGCTGATGCTGATGCTGATCTTGTTGTTGCTGCTGCGGATGTTGCATTCTTGCCTGCTGGTATATCTGGTTCAAAACCCCTAAATGACCCTCTTGAGATAATCCAAGCTCCAATCCTGGCAGTTGCTGGTTACTTCCACCAAGAATTGAAGTAAAACTCATAGGATGCATATTTGTAGCTGCAGGCAGATCAAATCCAGGAAACCCAATTTTCTGTAAGTAATAATTTGAACTTTCACTACCTAAACTGGCGCTTGATGGAGCAGATGAGGACTGAAACCCAAAACTAGTGACAACAGGGGCAGGGGCAGGCCATATTCCTGCTGTAGCCAAATGGGGTCTTCCAAAATTCCCACAGATCATTGGCCAATTGGTCCTACTATTACTACTTCTACTGCTACCTGACCCCGCGATATTCGCCCCCGATTCAATCATTAAACCAGCTGATACAGAGATCCCCTGTTGAGAAACAGAGGCTGCTGCAGCTAAAGCCGATGCAGGAATTGTCCCTGTGCCAGTAGCAGCAATAATCGAAGGTTCGGCTTGCTGCAGCAGCCACTGGATTGTCTCACCATCAGATTTATGACCCAATTCACGCGTAAGTTGGAAGATTCTTGCTGCACATAGAGCGGGCATACGTATCCTCCTCCCTCTACCTTCAACTTTGGTATGCCTATCTTTTCTTTTAGGAGCAACCACCTGTTTCTTGGTTTCATCATTTTTCAAAATCTGCAAATCTTTTATCTGATCATGAGCAGACTTAATATTGTTGTTGTTAGGCTGCTTGGGATCCATGAATGGAACTAGATGGGTCTACCTTGCAGGTTATAGTAATAATTAAATTAAATTACTCCTTAGAAAGAAAAAAAAAAGGAGGCTCTTTGTTTACTAGTAATAGGAAAAAGAAGATAAGTTGTGATTTTTTCTTTCACTTGTGTGTCCTGTTTGAGAGAAGAAAGTGACCTCAAAGAAGAGACAAAAAACAATAGAGAGAAAAGAAAAAGGAGAGGAAAGTTCTAACAATGTTGTCATTTCAGGAGGTTTCACTTTCTGTCACTCACAAGAATTTGAAACTTTCCTCTCAGTTTAGGAGCAATAGTGGTTAAACCATTATGCTGATGTGACACATTAATTTTGAAGGTGTTTCAATTGACACTAAAAGATGAATTGATATGTCTATATATACATATTCAAAATTAGTGTTTTGAATTATGGCTCAGGGCTTGTTATTACTTATAAATAATACTCCTTCCGTTTTTTTTTATTTGTTAAATTTTGACTTGACATACCTATTAAGAAATAATAATTAATGCAGTAAATTTACCATTTTAACACTATTAATTGATGAGGTCTCAAATATATTTACTCACTAAATTTTTCAAAGAAATTAACTCAATGTTAATAAACTGAAGGTATAATAGAAAGAAAAAAAATTGTCCTTTTTTAATTTGTCAAAAATGACAAGTAAAAAGAAAAATCAAATTAACATTTTTTTGACAAATAAATAGGAACAAGGAATAATAGTAATAATAGCTAGCAGTATTCATTCCAGTTTTAACTGTTTAGCATTTTGATTCAATAGGGTCCTGAGAAAATAGAAAAAGAAAGAAGATGGGGAACCAAATGGTCAAATTTCACGGGAAAGATGGAAACTTAATTTGGCCTTTTTTGTGTTGGTAGGTAAGGAAGGTAAATACAATGTGAATATTTTCAATTTATTTGTACTATTTTTATTTTTTATCCGTTTGCAAAAAAAAAGATGTCTCTTTTGTATTTTAACAATTTTTTAATTTCAACTTTCTACCTAGCACATCAAGATCATAATATTAAATGACATTTTGATATATCTAGCGAAATCTATAATTTAAGATCACAAAATTTAAAAATCATTTTTATTTTTTTAAATTCATTCAAATTAAAACAAGACAAACAAATTAAAACGCATAGAGTAATATATATTTTATGGTGTAATTTGTCTACTTTAATAATTGAAGTCTTAACGCGCATTACATCGCATGGCATGACAATTGACATTTGACATTCTAGTATACTAATAGAGGCCTAATCTATCGGTAGCCACCTAAAGTTGACATTAATTTTTATTTGGACACCTCAAGTAGACCTTATTCATTTTAAACACCTTAAATAGGGGGCCGTTGTGTCATATTGACACTTTTTTGACAACCAGCTAAATATATAAAATGTGTGTATTACACTCGCCGATGACGTATCAAAGTAGCAAATTAAATAATGACATGTGACATATAT
Source organism: Solanum piurae (assembly GCA_029582685.1). Classification (NCBI taxonomy): domain Eukaryota; kingdom Viridiplantae; phylum Streptophyta; class Magnoliopsida; order Solanales; family Solanaceae; genus Solanum; species Solanum piurae. Next base: position 11,249 of record JAJOOO010020625.1, read on the forward strand.
ATATAATTATTATTAAAAAAAATATTATGAATAAAAAACTATTTTTAAAGTAATTAATTACTTTAAAAATTACCTTTCAATAAAGAAGAAAGAATAATCTACAGCACCTTTCTTTTTCTCCTCCACCATTTTCTTCCTTCACCATTTCCACATCTCCTCCTCCTCTAACCACTATTACCTTGATGCCTTCTTCTTCAAATTTGAAGATTATCATTACTACCATCTCTTTCTTCAAATCTACCTATTATAACCAATTTGGGTCATAAGCAAATACTCATAATCCAACTATCATACTATTACCATCTCTTCAATCCTTCAAATTCGTCCTCTCTTTTTTTTTTCAATTACCTTCACCATTGGAAATGCTCGTTTTTAAAGTTTCAAAGTACCCAAAAAAATTTTATCCATGATAAAATCAGATCTATTTATGAATTTACTTGAAATGGGTTCATCAAAATAGAAAAAGTTAAAAGCTTTGAGAAGTAGAAAATTAGTATTTCAAAAATTGAATCAGGAAAAAAATAACTTAAATAGAGAGAGGTGAAAATAGACCAACGAACATTTGAAGGATTCAACGAACTTTCCGACAATGGAACTATGGAAAAAATTAGGTGGAGAAATTTGATATCATGAAGAAGATATATGCTCTAGACATATTTTGGTCCTTTCTTAAATTTCCACATCAAGAAATGACAGAGAGGAGAAAGTTGAATATACAATGGTGGCAAGGTGGTGGTATATGGTGGAGGAAGTGTGGGAAAGAGAGAGAAGGAAGAAGAAATAAAAAAATCAAAAAAATAATAAAAACTATGCTTTTCACGCGCTCAAAGTAAGTGTAGCACACATAATATGCCAACTCAACAAAAAGTGTCAATATGGCATAATAAGACCCTACTTAAAGTATCTAAAAT
>JAJOOO010020626.1:0-14798 GCA_029582685.1 Solanum piurae
CAAAAGGAGTGCTCATAGGTACCACATCAAAAATATTTAACTTTTAAAGAAATTTTTCCACATAATGTCCTTGAGTTAAAATAAAATCATCATTATTTCTAATTATTTTCATACCCAGAATAACACTTGCTTCTCCCATGTCTTTCATATAAAAATTAGAAGACAAAATAGTTTTAGGCTTATGAATGATATCAAGACTAGAACTAAAAATAAGCATTCATCCACATAAAGACATATATATAATTAGACAATGACCATCAACAAGTTTTGTATAGACAGATTTATCTACTTCAATAGTTGTAAAGTCATTACTGAACAAAACTAGATCAAATTTCATTCCATTGCTTGGGAGCTTGTTTTAGACCATATAAAGATTTGATTAATATAAAAACTTTATTTTCTTGACCTTCCACTACATGACCTTCAGGTTGGTTCATATATATTTCCTCTTCTAAATCACCATTTAAAAACGCAGTTTCAACATCCATTTGATGAATAAATAATTTATGATAGATGCCAAAGCAAACAAAACATGAATAGAGGAAATTCTAGTCATAGGAGCATAAGTATCATAATAATCAATATTTTGTTTCTCGGGAGTAAATCAACTAACTTCCATGTATTATTTTGTAAAATGGAATTTATTTTAGATTTAATGGCTTCTTTCCAATGAGGGTGCATAAGGAGAAGAAACTGCTTTAGAAAAAGTTAAAGAATCATTATCAACAATAGAAGAATAAAAATCATTACCAAAAGATTTTTCTATCCTTGACATTTTTTCTTCTCCTCAAGTCCCCATTTTCGGAAACATTTTGAAAAATTAGAACACTAGAATTATTTTTATTTAGAAATGTAAAATCATGAGAGATATTGTCATACTTTAAAGGAAAGATATTCTCAAAAAACTCAACATTTTTTGTTTCAACTATAGTATTGCGTTCAATCACATCACTATTGATTACAAGAAATCTATATGCAACACTATTATTAGCATAGAGAATAAACATACAATTATAAATTTTAGACCAAATTTTCCTTTTTTTAGGGTCTGGCAACATAACCTTGGCACGGCACCCCCAAACTTTGAAGTGTTTCAAATTAGGGGGATAGCCTTTCCATTATTTCTTTTAAAGTCTTATTTTCCTTTCAACTACTCCATTCAATTCGGGTGAGTATGGAGGAGTAACTTCATGAAAAATTCCTTGTTTTTCACAAAAATCATTAACTAAAATATATTCACCACCACTATGAGATCTTACTCTTTTAATCTTCCTATTCAACTGATTTTCTAATTTTGATTTATATAGTAAAAATATTTCAAAAGCCTCATCTTTATTTCTCAACAAATATCCTCTTCTATATATGGAAAAATCATCGATAAATGTGACATAATATCTTTTACCACCTCTAGTCATAGTTTGTTTGAAATCTCCCAAATCAGTAGGCACTAAATCCAATAAATTGGTTTCTCTAAAAACATAAGCATGAAACTTCTTAAATTATTTAGCCTCAGCAAAAAATTCAAACTTATCAATACTTGAAAAGTTAACTTTATCAATAAGGCCTTCCGAATACATTTTCTTAATATAAGATAAACTAACATGTCCAAGTCTAGCATGCCATAAATCAAAAGAATCAATCAAATAAGCAGAAATACTAGTATGTTCATTTATAACATTTAGTATAAACCAACCACGGTTACAACAATCTTTTCCCACGAAAACACTATTTTTTGTTGAAATAACTTTATTAGATTCAAATAAAATCTTCACTCCTTTTCCTAATAAACCCACAGAGATCAAATTGGCTCGAATATTAGGAACATGCAATACTTCAGTTAAGACTAAAGATTTTCCAGATGTGAGTTTGAGAGGAACTTTACCTTTTCCAAGAACTTTAGTGGTTCTTGAATTACCAAGATATACAAGTTCTTCCCCTTTATTGACTTGAGTGTAAGACACAAAATTAATTTTATTTGCACAAATATGTGTAGCAACACCATAATATATCACCCAGTCACTCACATAGGCCATAATATTTACTTGGGAAACGACCGCAACAAAAATATCCTCTGTTTTGTCCAAATTAATTTTTGGCTTAACTAGATTGTCAATTTTCCCAATTCTTTTCAAAAAGGTTTTATAAAAGTTTTCCGCTTGTAACCAAGTTTATTTTCATCAAAAAATTAGATATAATAGTAGTAACATACCTTATCAACGTGATTCCAAAGGTTGAGATTTGGTGAAAATGATTATAGTTGAAACTACAATATGAATAGAACCACCATTACCAAACCTTTTATCGGACAACCAAGACATGTCACGTCACTAATCTTGTACATTGCACTCTTTTCGTGATGCGTGACAACAATAAAAGAAGTATACTTAAGATTATTGGAAATCTTATTGTACAATCACGAATTCTTGATAGCTTGAGGGGTGTAAGTCACTGTCCTTAAGGATATTTCACCGGTGTGGTGTATCCCCGGGATTCAACTAGCTCTTCTAAAATTAAATAAGAACAGGAAAATCAAAGTTTTTATAACTAAAAAACCAGCACGGAAAGAGAGGAATGAAGCAATTGTTGATATGTTTTTCTCACTTGCACCTGCAGAGGCCAAGAATGGCATATATATGCCAATGGAAAAGAAAATTAAAATTGCCAAAGGATAAATGTCATCAAGCCAATAATATCCAATTAAAGAAGAATTGGAACGTTAGAGGCAACGACATCATATTTGAACGTTGGAGGCAACGACATCATAGTTGAACGTTGGAGGCAACGGTAACATATTGGAACGTTGGACAACAAATAATTTTGACAAAATTTAATATATCTTTTTGAGATTACTTATTTTATAATAATTGTTTTTCCTAAAATATGTACATATAAGAAGAAAACCTAAAACCTGAAGTAAACACAAGTCCAATGAATCCTTACTTAAGAAAAAACTCAAACTTTGGATATGATGAGATCACTTGCATCCTATTAAAACTCCCAGTTGAATCTCTTCAACGTTTCAAGATTGTGCATAAATCATGGTGTTCAATCATCAATGACCCCAATTTCATCAAGATGCAAATCAAAGAATCATCCTCTAATGTTAATAATAAAAAAATACTCTTAATTTCATCAAAAATAATTTCATCTCCTAGTTTGGATGAGAATATGTTAGATTTCAACATCGGTTCAATAAATGCATCATCAATGAGCAATTCTCAAGTTGTTCCTCTCCAACCACCAAACTTTCATATGTCCCAAGATGTTTCATATCCATTGGTGAGTTCTTGTAACGGTTTGTTATGTATGGTGTATAGCTTCAAAATATTTATATGGAATCCATCTATTCGAAAATATAAAATTGTTAAAAAGCTTAATCCTCTGAAACGTGTTAAACGTTATGAATCAACGCTTTATGGTTTTGCATATGATTTTGTTAGTGATGATTATAAGATAATCGCTACATTTGTGTTTAATTCAAAGGATAGTTGTCATATTGTTGGAATATATTCTGTGAAGAATCAGTCTTGGAAAAAGATTGACACTATTCCGGCTGGCTATCGCTTGTGTGACAAAATGCAATTTCATTCGGTGGTACGTTTAACATGATGGCAGCTAGATAACTCGAAGGAAATGGTGGTAGTGACTTTAATGAGCTTTTCATTATATCTTTGATCGTGGCTGATGAGAAATTTGTTGTAACACCCGTTCCATCCCAATATTGTGGGAGTCAAATGAAGATGTCAATTTTTTCTAATCGTCTCTATCTTTCTGGGTTTGTTGAGATGGATTTCTTGGTTTGTTCGCGAGAGAAAGATGGGGAATGGTGGACATGGACAAGTGTCATGAAGATTCCTACATTAGGCTCATTGATTGGCCTTGGGAATCACAATTTCTACCTAGATGATATTATTTTCTTGAAAGAAAATGAAAATATCTTGTGGAGGAAAATGGATGGTGGTTTTCTAGAATATGATGTGCGGAAAAAAAGAAGTAAATGAGTTTACCTTGAATCAAATTTCGCCTACTACAGATTTATCGATCTTGTTCACAGAAAGTTTAGTTTCCTTGAGAATTCCGTGGGACTAGAAGTTAGTGGAAAGTTTAGCTTCCTTGAAAATTTATTGGAGCTAGAAAATTTTATTTTAAAACTGTGTCTTGTTGTATTTCTTTATATGTTTTTGTGTGATTAATGATGAGACTTTTATTGTCTTTGATGCTTAGATTGTTTTAAAGAAGTTAGTAACTTTCATGATTGTTTGTTAAAGTTGTTATATATTTGACATTAGTTCCTTCCGTTTTTTGAATGGTTAAGTTCTATTTTTTGAAAATATGATGTGTTCTTGAAATAATGTGATTTTACATGTCAGTTCTATACTTCTATTCCTATAAGTATACATTAAAATATTTTTAACACTGTACAGATCTAGATTGTTAACATTTCAACAACTTCATAACGCTGATTTGCACCCTAATTTTTTACGAATCCATTTTACGAGTCATAAACCAATCCACGGTTTGTCCTGTCAATTCGTAAATTTACGCATTTCTATATTAGTAACAATTTCTTTTTAAAATGTAAATTTTACTCTTATGAAATGATTTATAGCCACACAAGTATTTATATTTATTTTAAATTATTAATTTTAAAAAAATTCTTTCTTTCTTATGTTTCGAGTAAACTCAAACTATATTACATAAATTAAGACAAATGAATGAAGATTTTTTTTCATACTAAATAATAAATATATTTTGTAGTAGGTAATGCGCAACCCAACCCAATAAATAATGTCAACATTGATTGACATTGCTCAACGGCAATCGTTATATATAGGGGTGTCAAAAATGAGCCCAATCATAGGTAACCCGCTCAACCCCCCAAAATTTTTATGTATTGGGCTCAAGATAATTTGAATGTGTAAATTACATAAATCTCATAATGTAAAGAGTAAATTACATCTTATCTTTACTTATTTTCTAATTATAATAATCCCTTAATTTCTACACTTTCCGGATACATAACTCACTATTAAGATACATTAATGATGATACATAATGTATCCAGATATTACACTTAAAAAGGAAAAGAAATAGAAAATCCAATTAAATACCCATAAATTACGCTTACATGTTTCTTCTTACTGTCAATCAGTCAGTCGCAATTCCTAACAGGATCAACAAATTCAAAATTCAAATTTCTTCTAAATCAACAATATACAGTGACATATGTAACAGGGGTGGGCTGGGAACATAGTGTCACGCCCCGAGCCTACACCCTAGGCGTGGCCGGCACTCCAGAACCATTGCTGGCCCTAAGCGAACCCTTGGCCTTGCTGAACTCTCAGCGGAAGACTTACTCAACATAAGATGAACTCAAATGTAAACTTTAATTCAATATATCAAAATAATAAATTTAGAATAGTTTAAGGAAACATTCAAACTGGCCTCAAGGGCAACTCAAGTCTAGAACATAACAACTAAAATGAAAAAGACTCATGAACTACTACTGTCTATCTATCTATGAAGCCTCTAATACTATGAGGGATGTCGGGACAAGATCCCCTATCAACCTAACAAACTAAAATAGATGAAGATAAGTAAGGGATCCTCCGAAAGCAAGGAGGCTCACCAAATAACTCTGGAATGGATCAACGAAGCGCTAGTTGATGATCCTGGTTACCTGTATCTGCATCATGACACGATGAAGGCCAAATGACATCAGTACATTGAATGCACGAACATCTAAGGGGAATATTGAACATAGCATAACAACTTGAACTTGGAAAGAAGAAAACATACTCACCTCAACTCTACTCGACTCAACCTCAACTCATGGAAACTCAACTCAAAGTAGTATAAAAACAACAACAAATATGCAGTTTATATAAAGATTTTTAAAAACAGTAGATAACAACTCAATGTATTCAAAAATACAATAATAACTCAGTTCGTATGTAAAAACACAAAATAACTCTATTTGAGATATTCTCTAACCGACAACCATCAGTATGAGCTATATGATGATACAACGTCTCACCAACGCTGCTAGAACTATCCTATACCTTGCCGAGGTATAGAACTCCTCAACTAAGTGGATCCATTAAGTTATGTTTAAAAGGCAATAAGGAATCATCTAAAGAGTATGACCCTTTCTACCCATGTTGGCTACATAGTTTATGGGGGTTCTGAGTTGTTTGAACTCTCCCCCATATCGGTGCTCAATACTACTCCCAAAATATAACTTAACTCATATGTTTTAAAAAAATATTTCCTCATCCTCAACGTTGAGATTATTCCTCAATATATTTATTTTAAAAGAGATAGTAATCAAAACTCCTCATGTAGTCCTTTGAAAATCTGTGTTTCCTTTTATTTTAAATGTAAAAACATTTACTCTTCGGAATACTTAGTTCTCATATATTCATTTTGAAAATTGAAACCCAACTCTCCTCATCCTCAAACTCAAGTACTCAAATCTTAAAACAAGTTTTAAAAGATTATAAAAGACTTCTCAAAATGACTTGAAAGAACTCTCAAGACTTGACTCTTAACTCTACCTTGAATTTGAATTAAGAATTCAAGGGTTATGATTTGCGTTGTGCATTATATGTTTATGTTTAGATGTAGTTTAGAGTAGTTAGAATCAATAGGAAGTAAAGCTACACTTTAAAAGGAATTAGACGGAGCAAACGACTAAAAAAGGGTGGGGGCAGGCGACCTTGGCGCACTGCTGGCGCGGGGCACCAGCCCCTGAACTTTAGAGACACCAATCTGGCGCATTGCTGGGGCACCACCCCAGCCCCTTTGGCGCATCTGGGTGTGCCGCCCCAGCTCTCTTATGAGTCTGAGATTTTGACTCATTTAGGGCTTGTTTTTTTTATCATATTAGTGTCCTCAATGCCTATTTTGTGCTATAAATTGATGTTTAAATGTTCATTTGCAGATATAAAGGCAAAAGAACAAGGCAAGGACATTACCGGGGAAAAATAAGCAAAAAGGAGCAAAAAAGATAAAAAAGGCTTAAGATAGTGAAAGATGATAATCACCAAAACCACTCGAAAGTTGCCGAGTGGCACTTTAGCTCGCCAAATGTTCTAGAGTGCCATCCCTGGGGAGGGACTGAAGGTTGAAGAGCCAAGACAAAATGGCGATGGAGCGAAACAATTGGCGCGTCGCCGACCTGGTTGGCGAAGCTCGATTAACTCCACCGAGTAACCAACCCCAAAGGCCAAAATCTGGAATCGTATAAATTGATTTTTAAACAGAGATTTAACAGACCCATCCATTGTTAGACTCCGAGTTTAGACTGAAACCTTGTTCTTCTTAGTTTTTGATAGTTTTCTAGTAGATTTCAAGTTGGATTTTCGATTTTAAGCATTTTGGACCATTGTAAAGACGTGGAATGCATTGCCCAGCTTATGGATAACGTAGTTTGTAATAATTTCCTACTTTTTATGATGTGTGGCTAAAACCCCCATTCTTGAGGGTGTGATTATGTGATTAATTATTTTAATTAGCTTATGGGTGTTAGTGATTAGTGAATTAAATTGCTGTTTTGAAGTGGGTTCGATTGATAATTGAGTTTTCACCTATGAATTGTAGTTGCAAATGCAGTTCTAGGTTATTAATGTTCTGTAACACCTCGAAAGAGTTTTGACCTAAGACTCAAACCATTCTTCGTAGTTAGTAAGATTTTACGGAGGAATTTAAAATTTTCTCAAGTTTTAGGGTCTCAAGATGTAGCACGTTGAGTTTCAAAACGAACTAAAGAGAATTCGTTCAAGTCATTCATATGTTCTTCTAAGTTTGGGGTCAACTTCAAATGACCATAACTTTTAGCATATAATGAGTTAGGAGACCCATAAGATATCAAATGAAATATCTTTGAGTCCTCTTTCCAACGCCACCGAGTTTGCTAATTTTCGGACTCATATGAGGGAGATATTCCCGTTTGAAGTCGGGTTGTACAAATAAGGAAGTTACCCAAAAATATGAAGGGTAGTTTGGTCTTTTCCTTACCCAATCAGCTTAAAACGAATTTTAGTAATATTTTGGGGACAAATCTGATTTGGGTCAGTTTTCATAAATCAAAATACGCTTAAGGTTTTAGAAGAGAGTTCATTCAAGTCATTCCTATGTTCTTTTAATTTTGGGTCAATTCAAACGACCATAAATTTCATCACAGGATGAGTTAGGAGACCCATTAGATATCAAATAAAAGGTATTGGAATCGTTTTTCCAACGCCGCTGGGTTTGCTAATTTTCAAGCTTGTATGAGAGAGATATACCGAAGTCAGGCTGTCCATTTAAGGAAAGTTACCCAAAATTAGGAGGGGTATTTTAGTCTTTTCCTTACCCCCACTTATTTTAAACGTGAATTTCACCCAATTAAGGGTCTAAACTGATTAGAATCAGTTTCATTCATCCCCGAAGCATTTAGGGTTTTAGAGAGTAGATTCAAGAGGAGAAAAAAAATCAAAGTAGACTCCGTTCAAGATTCTTTCAATCTTTTTCAAGATTCTTCTTCAAGGTAAGTCTTTCTCCAAGAACTCCTTCTTCCCAACTCAAATTCCTTCATACAATTATAAATCACTAATAAAAATCATATTTCTTGGTCATAGAGATTTCAAGAAACTAATTCAAGAATCTCAAGAAACGTTTTTTTGATTGTTCACCTTCAAGCTAGGGTTTCAAGGATTCTAATCAATTTCTTCTTCAAGATTATTCAACATTATTCATGAACCTTGTTCTTTGAGGTATGTAAGGATATCATAGTGTTGGACTAGTTCATCCTCATGCCCTACATCTACTTTCAAATTAGTAAAAGAGAAATCTAGGATTCTTTCCCTAGATTTGAGTATTCTTGAGATAAGTTGATTTTGAGTTCCTGAGTTCATGTTTATTTTAAAAATTCTATTCCTAATTATTGGGTTTCTATATTGTTATTGAGATCTTTGAGTTGATTTTTTCATGTCTATATTTCAGCATGAACCCTATTTTGAGTTATAAATTTTGAAAAGCTTTTTAAAGCCAATACTTGAGTTCTTTAATTGAGTTTTGAGAAAGTAAAGATGATTTTTGAGAAAAGAGTTTCAAAAACATGATTAGTATGACAATCGAGAATGCCATCAATATGTGAGCAGTATGGTATCTAGATATACCATCAATACTTATGCAGTATGACTTCCCGAGTTTAAAATATGAGTTTGATATATTTTTTGAGAAAGAGTTTTAAAGTATAAATTGAGTAACAGTATAAAGGGACTATGTATTCCCAAATGTATCAATTTTTATATTGATAAAAGAGAAACTGATATTTGTAAATGAGTTATGAGTTCAAAAGATATTTTAAGAGAAGTTGCCTCTTTTAAGAGGGTAGTTTGAGCAATTATCTCAAACCACAGGAAGAGTTATGTTTTTCAACATATGAGTATATATTATTGGGAGTAATATTGAGCACCGAAATAGGGATGAGTTCAGATAACTCACATTCCTCATAAACCATGTATGCCAACATGGGTACAAGAACATACTTTTTAGATGATTCCCATGTGCCTTCGGTAGAGCTTAATGGATCCACTTAGTAGTTGGTTCTATACCCTGGCAACTATAGGACAGTTCTGGCAGCGTGGGCTAGATATTGTATCATCACATAACTCATAGTGATGGTTGTCAGTTAGAGCATCTTCCACAGAGTTATATTGTATTTTTATATACAAACATAGTTATTATTGTATTTTTCAATACATTGAGTTGCTATCTACTGTTTTAAATTTTTTCCATATATTGCATCTTTTATTGTTGCTTTATCCAGAGATGAGTATCCAGAGTTGTGTATCCTGTTATTGAGTTGAGCCATATTTTCTATGAGTTGAGTTGAACTATGTTTCACTGAGTTTAATATCTTGTTATTGAGTTGAGCCCTATTTTCTCTGAGTTGAGTTTAACCATGTTTCTTTAAGTTAGGTTGAGTTGAGAAAAGGTAAGTATGTTTCCTTTTTATGAAGTTCAAGCTTACGTTTATGCTTTAGAATTCCCCTTACATGCTCGTACATTCCATGTATCGAGACATTTGGCCTGCATTGTTTCATAATGCAGATACATGTATTCAGGATCATCAACATGGGTTTTGTTTGAGGTCATGTCATATTCCAGTTAGCTTTGGTGAGCCATCTTATATTTCGGAGGACTTCACCTTTATCTTATAGTTAGTAGTTTTGAGATGTCGTGGGTCTTGTCCCGATATCCTTCTGTAATAGTAGAGGCTTCATAGTAAGATAGCGTTGAGGAGTTTCTATATTTTCTTTTATCTTTACTATTGTACAGACGTTTAAAAAGGTTGAGTATTTGAGTTCAATGAAATTTAATTTAGTTTTTAAGCTTTTGTATGCTTGAGTTAGTCTTCCTCTTGTAGTCATCTAGGATTAGGGTTTGCTTGAGGGCCAACAATGTTTCTCGAGTGCCGGCCATGTCTAGAGTGTAGGCTCGGGTCGTGACAAAATTGGTATCAGAGCACAGAGTTCAAGTGTCCTAGGGTGTCTCTAAAGCCATGTCAATAGGATCTTGTTTATGGTTGTAAGGGTCCCACTTCTATAAATGAGGGACTATAGACATTTAAGAAAAGTTTCCCTTATTTGATACTCTTAATCGTGCAATAGATCTATGTAATAGAGACTCATTCTAACTCATGCGTTCTCATATCCATTCGACTACCTCTCATACTAGCGGTGGTTGAAAAGCAAAGTTAGTTCTTTATCGATGAGTTACTCTTAGAATTTTTTTTAGGAAGTCATGAGACTCCAGAGGGGCTTGAGAGAAGCCTATGAGTGAGTTAAGTATTGAGTTTCAAAGGAATGCGCTCACGTTCATATGAATCATGCATTCAAGCTAAAAGCGAGTTGTACTATCTTCTCTAAGCCCTATTTCTGTTGAGATCTTTATGAGGAAGTATGTTTAGAGCTTGGGTAGTATTACCTCCTGAAAAGGTAGCATGAGTTACGAGACTATGAGAAGTAGTGGTGAAAGTGCCCAGAGTTAGAGGAAGGTATGCAGAGGTTCAGTAATCAAAGAAAATGAGATAGTGATGGGGCAGATTATGTTATTGCAATCATGCACCCAATTAGTTATAAGTGATGAGTTCCTTTATGAGTGAAATAAGGAATAATAATTTAGTAGAGAGTTCTTGATAGAAGGAAAAGAAATAGTTACTAGACATGATGAGATATAGTATATTTTAACCAGAATAGAGTTGATACCGATGTGCCATCGTATTAAAGGAAACTAAATATATGTGTTGAATAGAAACACAGAGTATTCATGAAGTGATAGATCTAAGCTACGCTTATGATTTGTTTGAGAGGGTCATGATGTTCAGAAGGTTATAGAACTGATTAAGTAATGAGGTATAATAAGTGGGCAAATGGTACTTGAGTTGTGTAAAGGGGATATAGACCAGTTTAGAGATGATGGAATACGTCCATAGCTTTCAAGTGTCAGCTTTAGACCTAAGGGGGAGATGATAAGATGAGAAATAAAGTCAAGTGTTGAGAATAAGATAGTAATGAGCTCAAAAGAGTGTGGGAGATATCGTTTCAAAGATCTTTTAGTAGTGGAGAGATGTTAGAAGCAGAAGATTAATGTTCTCATCGTGATAATAATGGTGTGATAATTCCACCTAAGGTCATAAATGATGAGGAATATGAGGACGAGGTTTTACTATGAGAAATAGTTAAATGAGAGCCCTTAGTTGCTTTCGAGTAGTAATGCGAGAAATACTAGTTGGTATGGCAGGGATGATGAGAGAATAAGAACTTCTTAAGGAGTTGGTTAGTAGGAGTCCATGGAGTGTTATAATACTAAGCTTGAATGTGGTGTTGTTAAACATGAGGTAGTTCTTGATATGAGCCCAATGTTGATTAAATGAGGTGGTAAAGAGTAATGTTCTTGGGATGAGACTCCACATAGAGAGGTATAGAACGTGAACCTTAGGATTTGGGTTAAGCTTGAATATAGTAAGAGCGTGTTGTTACACTCAGGCCTTGGTAAGAGAAGTTATGTACCCTTGTGGGAGATATGAGTTGCAGCCAATGAGGCATCGTATTCCTATCTTTACTTCATGCCCAAACTCCCTTTGTTCAGATAAGGTAACCCCAGAGAGAGAGAGTGACTATGTTCACAACAACATCATTCTTTACTTAGGTTCTATAGAAGGTCCCAACTCTTGGTGTGAATCCGCCCAGCCTGTGCTAGTAGGCAAGTTCATAAGTCAAAGGAGATAGTGAGAGTAACCTCGTTCCATACCCAGTCCAGACGTCATTCGAGGATGATGATCCCAAGGGGGAGATAATGTAACACCCAGGAAATTTTTTGAGCTAAGACTCAAACCATTCTTCATAGCTAGTAAGATTTTACGGAGGAATTTAAAATTTTCTTAAGTTTTAGGGTCGCTAGATGTAGCACCTTGATCTCCAAAAAGAACTAAAAAGAATTCCTTCTTGTCATTCCTAGGTTCTTCTAAGTTTGGGGTCAACTTCAAACGACCATAACTTTTAGCACATGATGAGTTAGGAGACTCATAAGATATCAAATGAAAAATCTCTGAGTCCTCTTTCCAACGCCACCAAATTTGCTAATTTTCGAGCTCGTATGATAGAGATATACCCCTTTGAAGTCGGGCTGTCCAAATAAGGAAAGTTACCCAAAAATATGAAGGGTATTTTGGTCTTTTCCTTACCAAATCATCTTAAAATGAATTTTAGTAATATTTTAGGGACAAATCTAATATGGGTCTGTTTTCATATATCCAAATAAGCTTAGGGCTTTAGAAGAGAGTTCATTCAAGTCATTCCTAAGTTCTTTTAGGCTTTGGGTCAAGTTCAAACGACCATAACTTTAATCACACGATGAGTTAGGAGACCCATTAGATATCAAATGATAGGTCTTAGAATTCTCTTTCCAACACCACTGGGTTCACTAATTTTTGAGCTCGTATGAGAGAGATATACCCTTTTGAAGTCAGGCTATCTATTTAAAGAAAGTTACCCGAAATTATGAGGGGTATTTTAGTATTTTCCTTACCCCCACTTATTCTATACGCGAATTTCACCCAATTAAGGGTCTAAACTGATTAGATATGAGTTTCATTCATCCCCAAAACATTTAGGGTTTTAGAGAGAAGATTCAAGAGGAGAAAAAACTAAGTAGACTCCATTCAAGATTCTTTCAATCGTTTTCAAGATTCTTCTTCAAGGTAAGTCTTCCTCCAAGAACTCCTTCTTTCCAACTCAAATTTCACCATACAATTATGAACCACTAATAAAAATCATAATTCTTAGTCATAGAGATTTCAAGAAACTAATTCAAGAATCTCAAGAAACGTTTTCTTGATTGTTTACCTTCAAGTTAGGGTTTCAAGGATTTTCAAGATTATTCAAGACTCTTCAAGATTCTTCAAGAACCTTATTCTTTGAGGTATGTAAGGTTATCATAGTGTTGGTCTAGTTCGTCCTCACACCCTACATCTACTTTCAAATCCGTAAAAGAGAAATCTTGAATTTTTTCCCTTTATTTAAGTATTCTTGAGATAAATTGATTTTGAGTTCTTGAGTTCATGTCTGCACTCTTGTACCATCTATACATCATTTTCAGCGAAACTGCCTTATGCACCCAAGACTCCCCTTCCCCTGTTGAAACATTGTCTAATTTGTCTCAAAGCCTTTTTACAGAAATGGGTAGACCTAAGGTCGCAGGGATAGATATACCACCCCGACATGTAAGAGTACGAGATTTCAAAAGAGACGAGAAGATAGCAGAATTGGCAAAAGAGAGGAGAGAAAGTAAGAATGTGAGCTCAAGCAGAAGGGTCTCCATTGATCCCCCTATTCCTTCATGGAAACGTGGAGTCTACACGACTCTAAACTCTTTCTTGGCGAACCATGACATGGACAGAATGGGTGTTGCTAACATCGCTGCAAAAGCTAGGACAAATGACCACAATGAGACCCCAAAATGACAATCCGGGGATCATTGTCGAATTTCAGGCTAATGCATAAGGCAACAATGCCCCGACAAATGGAGCAAGCATGTAGATAGGATCCCCTCGTTACCTCTTTCTCTGTTCTTTCTTTACTTTAACGGTTGGATACTTATTACTTGCACTTGAGGACAAACACATTTTATTGTGGTGGGGTAAGGCTCACCTTGTTTGCTTGATATGGTTATTTGTGTTTTAGTTGGGTTGTCTGTTTTTAATTATATGAAATACTGATTTTTGTGGATGTTTGAGCTCATGAATTCCTTTTGTTTTAAATTATAAAAATGATTTTGACCCTTCCAAAAAAAATTTATTTTTCAAAAATTTTCGCCACAGCTTGTGTTGAAAGTGGCTGTTCTTTTGCAAAATTTAAGTCTCAGTTCCGATCAATATTGATGACTTGAATAGTGCTCTCAATAGAACGAACATGAATGTGCGGCTATGACGAGACCAAATGAAGTTGCATAGAGAATATGTGAACTCTTTGCATCTTGTTGTGATTAGCCATTTATCGAATTGATTCTCTTGTAATGACCGTTGCACACTAGCGAAAGTGTGTAGTCTTGTTTGACTTAAGTGTCGATGCCTTGTGTGATGAGCTTACTTTGAACCTTGCATGAATAAACCTAGAATTTGCCCCGTTAGTCTGATTGATTTAGTAAGGTGTGCTCTTGAGATGATCTTAGGCAACTTTTGAAGAGTGTGAGCCAATTTGACATATACCTCTTTTGTGGCCTACCCGTGAGCGTGTGAAACTCTTTTGAAC
>JAJOOO010020627.1:0-17201 GCA_029582685.1 Solanum piurae
CATAACTGGAACTACTCCTGGATCATCCTGAGCTAGGAGTTATGACTGCTCAAAGTTGGCCAAAAACTCACTGATTTCCCACACTTAACCAAATTTCCAGGTTCTGAACTTTTTCCAAAAGTGACTACTTCCAATTTCAAACTTCTCCATATTCATTTTAAATTGTTGGATGTAACACAATTAAAACGAAATTACATAAAAACCCCTCATAGAACCTCATTATAAAGTCAACACAAAGTCATAGGCTCTTGCTTAACCTATCATTTTCCGAGTCGTTACAGAGAAGGACTAGGATTCACTCTCTCAAGTTGAACCTATGTCGACCCAATACCACCGGCTATCAATTTAGTAGTTTTAGTTTTACGACCTCTCTCTCAAGCAAGCCAAAAATACTAAGATGAAATCGTATTTGCAACTACAACTCCATTAAGTTCATACACAACTACTAAACGAAATCACATTTAAACAACAAATAAACCATCAACAAGCAATACCCAACAGATAATCTAACCCATATTCACAAAATCACACCCCAAGAATTGGGGTTTAGCTAGACATGTAAAAGAGAAAAATTTATACCAATATCAGTTTCTATCAACTAGGTTTGAAGGATTAAGTCTTAAAACACGTCAAGAGTGAAGAATCTTTGAGACCCAAATCCAATTTCTTTGAGTTGAAACCCTTTGAATCTTCAAGGTCTTAGAACAAAGTCTCCAAAACCCTCTAAAACTTAGACTCTCTCAAAAACTGTAAAAAGTTCTAATAATAATAGTGAGATGATACTAAGCTAGAAATTTAAACAAGCATTTATAGTGTTTGAAAATGTGTTGCGAAGGACCCTTCGGTGAAGTTAGTCAGGAACGTCGATGCATTCGATGATCCACCGTTTGGTCGATTTCATCGCCTTCCTATTTTAGCCTTTTGCCACTTCGCATTTTGAGTCGTTGGGCGATATGGTACAACTTCGCGGAACTGTTCGGCGATATGCCGACTACTCCATTGCATCACAAACTTGACCTTTTCCTTCAGGGCTCAGCGCACTGGAACAAAAGGCAATCTCCAGGTCGATTGGCGACTCGCCAACTGGGCTCGGCGATCTTCAGGTCTTCATTTCTTCATTCTTTTCAGCCGCCTTGTTTCTTCTTGCCAAGTAGTGTCCATGCTTTGCCTCAAACTCCAAATACCTGAAACTTAAGGATTTTCATCAGATATTGAGACAAAATATGCATTTGAGAACACTAATTCTATCAAAATATAGCCCTAAATGAGTCCAAATTGTGGACTCATCAACACCCCAACTTAAGTTTTTGCTTGTCTTCAAGTAAAACTAAAATTCAGCAGTTCAAAAAGGATGTCTCAAACAGTGTTAAACAAGACTCGATCATGAATGTACACAACAAGACTCAATTTACTCATGTCAGGATCAACTGTGTACCCAAAGATTCAAGTTGTGACACACCATTACCAAAGATTCTCACGCTCGCAATACTCGCTTCAAATGCAAGTTCAAGCTCAACAAAAGTATTTGAATGCCCTCACACAAAAGATGATTCCATACTCACACACAATGGTTTAATCATATAAAACTTTGGAATCAAATGCAACGCTCACACTCAAAAAGAAGAACACTATGCATGCTTTCACACATAGGTTTGCCCGTATTTTCCAATCGACATTTGTTTCATCTCACTCAAGATTAAAAAGGTCTTTACAAGGCTTGTAATGGGGCTGAGTGCACATGTATGGTCATTTAGGCTCACTGACTTTCATCCTCATAAAATGTGGTGCTCACACCTTTATTTCCTCTTCCTTCATCATTTTCTTTAGTGCTCATAAGTCATATTATTATTCACTTCCAATGGATTGTTTGGGAACCCCATTTCTTTTGTACTTTATTCCACAACATTTCTTTTTCATTCTTTTCTTCTCTTTTTCTCTCTCTTTTTTTTGTATGGAGGGTTCCATTTTTCTCAATACCATGGGTTAAAGGAGACTTTCTTTGCACTTCTTGACTTTCCCTTTTCTTTTCACCACACCCCCAACTTAGGATTTTGGCCTAAGTTGGCAATTCAATCACCCACAATTCACAAGGATTAAGGGTAATGGGTCAAGACAGGTCATGTTGTCATCAAGTTTCTTTAAAAGAAAGGTAAGGTTCAAGGAGTGTTCAAGAGAGGTTCACATACTCACAAGGTAGGACACAAAAGAGGTATATGTCAAATTGGCTCACATTCTTCGAAGTTGCCTAAGATACTATCAAGAGATAGCCTTACTTAGTACACCGGACCAACGGGGCAATTTCTAGGTGTTATCATGCTTGTTCACAGTAAGTTATCACACAAGGCATCGACACTAAAGTCAAACAAGACTCCACACTTTCTCTAGTGTTCAACGTTCATCGCAAGAGAATCAATTTGATACATGGCTAATCACAACGAGATGCAAAGAGTTCACATATTGTCTATGCAAATTCATTTGGTCTCATCGTAGCCGTACATTCATGTTCGTTCAATTATGAGCACTATTCAAGTCATCGGTATTGATCAAAACCGAGATTTAGATTTGCTAAAGAACAGCTACTATCAAGTACATACAAGAGGTGGCAAAAATTTAAAATTTTCCGAAAGGGTCATAATTAATTGCAATTAAAATAAAAGGAGCTACAAGCTCAAACATCCACAGGAAGCAGTATACAACATAACAATATAATTCACAACCCAACAAGAATATAGCACACAAAGGTGGGCCACACCCCACCACAATTAAAAACATTTGTCCTCAAATGCAAATAACAATACTCCAAAGGTTAAAATAGAGAAAGACAGAGAGGGAGGTAAAGAAAGGATCATGTCTATGCAGTCTCTCCATCTGTCTGGGCATCAGGGTCTGGTGCATATGTCTACATTTTGGCTTTAGTGCCCGGAGTCACCTCGTAAGATCCGGCAGTGCCGAACTTACTAAGATTGTCCAAGTCTGCAGCCGCCAAAAAGGAATGGATAGTTGTGTAGAGTCATCGGGTCCATGAGGACACAGTGGGGTCTCGGGGATTGGTCCTCTTGCTGGAACTGGCTTCTTGCCCTCGCTATCCGTCTTGGGAGGATTTGTTTCCCTTGTATTTTTCCTGAAATTTTTTTCTCTTATCTGTCGGGGTGACATATCTCTTCCAGCTACTTTCGGTCTAGCCATATTTGCAAAGCTTAGAGAAAGAGTTAGAAAGTATCCAAACAAAAGCATAGAAGTCCAGATGCAGAAATATTCCGCCAAACTAGTTGGTGAAACGCTCAACCACTTAGGTGACTCGTCGAGTGCAGTGCACAGCGGATACAAAGGTATAGACAAAGGGCGAACAAGAAGTCTTTCGGCGAGACGCCGAATGTGTTCAGTGACCTCAGGCTTCTCGCCGAAAATTACAAAATCCAACAACACATTTAGCATTAAATGAAAGACAAGATGGGGACATTAAGCGAACCGCCGAGTGGTTCTGCCAGCTCACCAAATGACTCAATGTGCCTATTCTCGACCCGACTTCTTAAATTCAACCCCGCAACCTTCGAAAACAAAGTCAAGGCATGCGCAACTCAAACTAAGATTAGAACCAATGACACTCATGCACAACCCATGATTTTTCATCCACCTCGAGGCACAATTTTTAGGAATCAATTATTTAAATCAGTGTGGGCAAGAATATCGAACCAAGTAGGCAATTAAAAATTCTAATCCTACCAGAGAGGCCCATCACACATCAACAGAGTAATGTCATTGTATTTGAGTACAAAATCTTTAGAAAGAACTCAGAGTTAGGGAACCAACCTTTTGCGCTAACTAAAATGGGATTGAATCGCTAGGCAGCAATGTATTCCAAGTTTTGAGCACTAATCAACAACTAAAATACTCTAAAAGTACCGGAATATTGAAAATAGAGTGCGAGTGTGAGTTTGGACAAATAAAAAGTGAGTGAAAGTGAATGAGTTAGAATTTTAAACATGTGTCCCGAAAAACCATCCAATTCTCGCTCAATCAGCGACATTAGTCATGATCATCGAACCACTCGGCATTTTGCTGAGTAGTCATTTACCTCGCCGAGTTTTACAGGACCTCCAGTTAATGTGGTATCCAAACGGCGATATACGTCGGGGTCGCCGACATGGTCGATGACTCACCAATAATTTCTTGGGCTCGCCGGGTTTTACAGACTCTGATTTGAATATGTCTTGAGTCAAACGGCGAATTAGGTCGGGCTCGCTGACCTCCTTGGTGATTCGCCAGCTAGACTTGTTACTCGCCATCCTACACTTTTCAAACACCTTCCACACTTCAACCTGTACAAACAACACACCATTATTTTACCAGAACATAAATAAAAGCAAAAAGGGGTTTTGGGTTGCCTCTCAAACAGCGCCTTAGTTAACGTCGTGGCACGATGCAAGTATACCTTTAAACCTCATTATTGGGTTGACCATAGTGTCACTAGGCAAACCTCCTTTTTGTCTTGGATTTAAGTGAGACGACATCTGGCCCAAATGGGTCTCTTGATTGATACTGAATGGGAGGTGACGGTCTGGATCAGGGTCGACACATCTTCCTTCATTTATTTCAAGATATTTTCTGAGGATACGAGAGAGCATATCCTCAGACCTTCCACCATTCGAATCCTTTGGCTTTTGGTGCTCGTGGGGAGGCACATACCTGTCATTCTCCCCGTTCTTCCAATTAGGATTATGGTCTCTCCATTCACGCTCTTTCCAACTTTCATCTCTCACCCAACCTTGGTTACCACCCTGTCTTGGGTAGTTTGAACGATAACCACCACCTTGGTTGGCTAGGAAGTTCACCTCTTCATTGTACAAAGCATCAAACTTTGCTTCCTCCGGATTTGTACATCCGATACCCACAGTATTGACACCCCGAGCACCAGCTCCCATGACATTTTTGGAAAAAATGTCAAGTTGTGTCATGATCTTGTCCATGTTTTGGTCCCTCTCTTAATCTTTCTCCATCTGCTCCTTGGTCAATTTGAATGTGAGAGGGGAGACTTGATCTTCATGGGTGTACCAAGCTCGATTTATCGTAGTTATGCCTTCCAATAGTTGAGTTGCTATCACGTAAGGCTGTTGCATCAAACCTCCTGGAGAAAGTTGGTCAGCAACGCCCTTGTCACCAAGTCTAGGCTCCGGTAGAAATATTACAGCAATACCTTGTCAGGCAAGCCATGAGTTGGGCATTGGAACACAAACTTCTTGAATCGCAGCCAAGTCTCATGAATTGGTTCGCCCTCCAAACGCTTAAAGCTTTGGATACTGTCCCGAAGAGTCATCATCTTCGAGGGAGGGAAATATCACACATTAAATACGGTGACCAACTCCTCCCACAAAGTGATTCAGTCACGTGGCAATTCGGCTAGCCACTTGCATGCTTCTCCCATAAAAAAGAATGGGAACAATCGTAAACGAACCGACTCTTGGGATATATTTTTGAAAGAGAATGGTCCACACACATCTACGAAATTTCGAATGTGCTCATGAGGGTCTTCTTGAGCCAATCCACTGAAAAGCCCCTTTAGTTGCAAGAGTTGCAACATGGTACTCGTGATGTGAAATACAATATTCCCTTCAGCCGGAGGCAAGTGAATGGCACCAATACCGCCCATAAGATAGGGGTCATCAATATGAGGCTCATTTACATCGTTAAGGTTTTCGATGTCATCTTGGTGGCCTACCTGGCTACTATTGCTACCATTAACACTCATGCTTCTTGAAATATTTACACAAGCAAATAAAACAAAACTAAAAATTAAGTAAGTAGAACTACAACTAAGAAGAACAAAAAGTTTAATTAACTACAAATTCTCAAATAACACCACTCCCTGGCAGCAGCGCCATTTTGATGTTTGCGTAATCAAGACACAACTTCCAATTCGAGTGTCTACAATCATGCAATAGTAAAGCAACCCAACCAAGGTTTGAGGTTGAGTCCCAAGGGAGTGGTTTTGAGAATTAATAGAAAAATAAAATTTAGTTCTAATCAGTCATAGCTATAGACATTATCGAATATAAACATACTAAATCTAAAGGGGGTGACGCAAGCGTCAATTATCAATGGGGGATTTTGTATTAATTAACAGCTACAAACAACGAAAATATACGAAAACTAGATAGAGAGACGGGATTCTTGGGATGTGATAGGAATACGGGATAAACTAAATTGTCGGGTACATGCTTTTGATAGTAAATTGTTGAGTATTTGTGACTAGGCTAGACTATAGTGGGGGTAAATTCTCTCTCGAACAACTTACCCCGAATCGACTCGATTTCTCTCGAACAACGAGTTGTCACTTTAAGCCCAGCCTCCACCTTGGCCCATTCACTCTCTCGAGCTGAATGTGTGGGAGAAGGACTAGGATTCACTCTCTCAAGCTAAACCCATGTCGACCCAATACCACCGGCTATCAATTTAGTAGTCTTAGTTTTACGACCTCTCTCTCGAGCAAACAGAAAATACTAAGATGAAATCGTATTTGCAACTACAACTCCATTAAGTTCATACACAACTACTAAACGAAATCACATTTAAACAACAAATAAACCATCAACAAGCAAGACCCAACAAATAATCTAACCCATATTCACAAAATCACACCCCAAGAATTGGGGTTTTAGCTAGACATATAAAAGAGATAAAAATTTATACCAATAACAGTTTCCATCAACTGGTATGAAGGATTAAGTCTTAAAACACGTCAAGAGTGAAGAATCTTTGAGACCCAAGTCCAATTTCTTGGAGTTGAAACCCTTTTAATCTTTAAGGTCTTAGAACAAAGTCTCCAAAACCCTCTAAAACTTAGACTCTCTCAAAAACTGTAAAAAGTTCTAATAATAATAGTGATATGATACTAAGCTAGAAATTTAAACAAGCATTTATTGTGTTTGAAAATGTGCTCTGAAAGACCCTTCGACGAAGTTATTCAAGATCACCGATGCATTCGGCGATCCGCCGTTTGGTCGATTTCATCGCCTTTCTGCTTTAGCCTTTAGCCTTTAGCCTCTTAGCATTTTGAGTCGTTGGGTGATATGGTACTGCTTCGTGGAACTGTTCGGTAACACGTTGACTGCTCCATTGCATCTCTAACTTGACATTTTCCTTCAGGGATCAACGCACTAGAATAAAAGGCGATCTCCAGGTCGATCGGCGACTCACCAACTGGGCTCGGCGATCTTCAGGCCTTCATTTCTTTGTTCTTTTCAGCCGCCTTGTTCCTTCTTGCCAAGTAATGTCCATGCTTTGCCTCAAACTCCAAATACCTTAAACTTAAGGATTTTCATTAGATATTGAGACAAAATATTCATTTGAGGACACTAATTCTATCAAAATATAGCCCTAAATGAGTCCAAATTGTGGACTCATCAACGCATCAAAATATACAACAAAACCTTATGTACCTTCTGGTAAGGTTAATACTAGGGCAGTAGTCAACCTAGTTTTCAATTCCTGAAAAGTTTTCTCATAAGCTTCAAACGATTGAAACTTCACTATTTTCTGAGTCAACTTGGTCAAATGGGATGAAATAGATGAGAACCCCTTGACGAACCTTCTATAATATCCAGCCAACCCCAAGAAACTCCTAATATCAGTTGGAGATGTGGGTATAGGCCAATTCTGCACTGCCTCTATTTTTTTGAGTATCAACTCTAATTCCATCACCGGAAACAATGTGTCCTAAGAAAGCCACAGACTCAAGCCAAAACTTACACTTAGAGAATTTAGCATACAGCTCTCTATCCTTTAGAGTTTGGAGAACTACTCTAAGATGACTAGCATGATCTTTCTCATTCCTCGAATAGATTAGTATGTCATCAATGAATACAATAACAAACATATCTAAATAAGGCTTGAATACTCTATTCATTAGGTTCATAAATGTTGCAGGCGTATTGGTCAAACCAAAGGACATAACTAGGAACTCATAATGACCATAACGGGTCCTAAAAGTTGTCTTTGGAATATGACATTCCCTTACTCTCAACTGATGGTAGCCTGATCTGAGGTCTATTTTCAAAAAGCAAGTGGCACCCTGAAGTTGATCGAAGAGATCATCAATTCTCGAAAGAGGATACTTATTCTTGATAGTAACCTTGTTCAACTGATGGTAATCTATACACATTCTAAGAGAACCATCCTTCTTTCTCATGAATAAGACCAGAGCGCCCCAAGGTGAGACACTTGGTCGAATAAAACCTTTCTCTAGGAGATCTTTCAACTACTTTTTTAACTCATTCAACTATGTTGGTGCCATCTTATATGGAGGAATAGATATAGGATGGGTATCGATAAGAATATCTATATCGAAGTCTATTTCTCTCTCAGGAGGGACTCCAAGAAAATCACCTAGAAAGACTTCTGGAAACTCTTTTACTACTGGAACTGACTGAATAGGAGGTATCTCAACACTAGAGTCATTAACTCGAACTAAGTGATAGACACACCCCTTGGAAACTAACTTTCTCGCCTTAAGGTACGAAATAAAATGACCCTTAGGCACTGCTAAACTACTCTTCCACTTTATAATTGGTTCATTAGGAAACTGGAACTTAACAACTCGAGTTCTACAATCAACTAAGGCATAACAGGCATGAAGCCAGTCCATACCTAGAATGACATCAAACTCTACCATGTCTAACTTAACGAAGTCAGCTATGGTGCTCTTGTGATTGATGGAAATTGTACAATCACGATAGACTCTCTCTGCTAGAATAGACTTACCAATAGGTGTGGAAACACTGAAGGGCGCACGAATTTTCTCAGGAAGAACATCAAAATTCATCGCAACATAAAGAGTCATAAAATATAGACTCACTACTGGATCTAGCAAAACATAAACATCAAAGTTAAAGACTTGGATCATACGAGTGACAACATCTGGCGAATCTTCTTGCTCTTGGCGACTAGTGATAGCATAAAGACGATTTTCTCCTCCGCCTGCCCCTGAAGTAGATCCTCTAGATGCTGTTGTGTCTCGTGGAGCAACTGAAGAAGATTGGCCTTTATTTCCCCCACTACCATTACCTTGCCTGTTCTTAGGACACTCTCTCATAAAATGACAGTTTTGACCACACTTGAAGCAACCAGTGGAGCCATCACGACACACCCATGAGTGGCTCCTACCACACTTAGCACATGCAGGAGTCTTATTACCCCCTTGTGCCATACTACCCTGAGAATGCGCAGGTCTAGCTCTGAAATTCTATGAATTCTTATTATTGTACTCACATTTGTTCCTTGGTGCAGGTGCACTAGCAGATGATGGAGCATGTTCCTTTTGTTTCTGTTGGAAAGATGATTGGTTGGCATTGCTTCTCTGCTACCTAGACTCATTCCCAGTCTTATATCTTTTGTTTCCAAATTCCTCTCTATCTTTCAGAGCTTCTCTTTCTCAACCTGTTGTACATGGATCATCAACTTTGTTATGTCCATATCTCCTATCAGCATAGCTGCCTTGCCTTCCTTACATGACAGACGAGACAACCCAGCAAAAAACAAACTCATCCTGCCTCTCATGTCCGCAACCATCTCCGGAGCATAGCAGAAAAGTTGAGTGAACTTCAGACTGTACTCATGAACACTCATAGATCCTGCTTAAGAGTAAAGATTTCTCATACCTTGGCTTCTCTCAGTTCACGGGGAATGAATCGCCCCAAGAAGGCCTTCTCAAACATAGCCCAACTCATATTCGGTGCACTTTCAACCCTGTTCTTTTTCCATTGATCAAACCAAATTCTAACGACACCCTTCAATTAGTATGCAACTAGTTCCACCCTCTCAGCATCAACAACGTGCATAATCTCAAAAACCTTCTGAAGCTCTTCAAGAAAGTTTTCTGGATCCTCAGTGACACTTGAACCAATGAAGGTTGGAGGATTCATCCTTAAGAACTCATGTATCCTTGAAGTATCAGCCACTTTGTGTCGATTCTCTCTCTGTCCAACTTGATTGGTCACAACTTGACTCAACATCCGAATAGCTTCATAGAATTCAGCATTGGTGACCTCTCTTTGGGGTTGCACTTCAGGTGCATTAGGTACCCCTTGATCTTGTGGTTCGACATTTCTCCTAGCGAGACGACCTCTGACAGCTCTTCGTGGAGGCATGATCTGAAAGACACGCGCAAGCACGAATTAGAAGAAACTTTTATAGAGATAACTCTATCGCACGAAATGAGTATGAAAGAAGTGAGATAGTTCCTAAGTGTTGCAGCCTCTTAGTTATAGATGTGGTGCGCTTCACATCGATAACTAGGACTCTACAGACACGGCTTCATAGACTCCCTAGGACTCTTGAAATTTATTCTCTGATACCAAGTTTGTCACTCTCCGAGACTACACCCTTGGTGGGACTGACACTCGAGAACCATTATTGGCCCCAAGTGAATCTTTGGCCTGGCTTAACTCTTAGCGGAAGACTTACTCATGATAAAAGAGAGTATTGAAATACAATCAAACTAAACTGTCTCAACAAATAACTTAGAATGTTTTAAAGATCCACATTCAACTGGCCAAAATGGCAACTCAAGTCCCAACATAACTGAAACGGAAAAGACTCAAGAACTAACATCAACTAACTATCTATGAAGCCTCTAACAACTAAGATGGGCGTCGGGACAAGACCCAAGACATCCTAATGAACTAAACTGATAAAACAATTTAAAAAAAAGGGTCCACTAGTCTATGCTAAAAAGCACTAAGGAACCATCTAAAAAGTATGACCCTTTTCTACCCGCATTGGCAACATGGTTTATAGGGGGCTATGAGTTGTCTGAACTCTCCTTCATATCGATGCTCAATACTACTCCCAAAACATAACTAGCTCATATGTTTAAAAACATAACTCTTTTTGTGATTTTAGATAATTGCTCAAAAACTAGCCCAAAGGCTCTCTTGGAAATTAGTGTTTCCTCTCTTGATTAAATGTGAAAACATTTACTCTTTACTGAAAACTAGCTCAAAGGCTCTTTTGGAAATCGGTGTTTCATTTCTTGATTTAAATGTGAAAACATTTACTCTTTGGGAATACATAGTCCCTATATACTCTTTTGAAGAAATGAACTTCACTCTTTACTCTTCACTCAAATCAAAACTCAAGTCTTAAAACAAGTTTAAAGCATTTGAAAAAGACTTTAAGAACTCTCTAGACTTGGTTCTTAACTTTCCTTGAATTTGAATTTATGGATTCAAGGTTATGTTTCATGTTTATGGATGATATCATGATGTTTAGACGTACCTTAGAGTGTAGAAATCAACTAGAAAATATAGGTACCATTCAAGGGAACTCAAACGGAAAGAAGTGGAAAAGGGTAGAAGATCTAGCATCTCTGGCGCTCTGAGTGGCGCCGGGCGCCAGAGCCCAAACTTTAGAGTCTGGGTTGGGGCGCTTTGAGTGGCGCGGCATCCCAGATCCCAAACTTTAGACACTGAAGTGGGGTGCTCTAAGAGGCGTGACGCCCCATGCCCCTGCCCAGAAAATCCCCCATTTTTTTTGTTGTTTTCCAATTCTAAACCCTCTAGTTTCGATTGGTTTCTTCCCCAAACACTTAGATTCGAATACAAAACCAAAGTATGCAAGAATATACTAAAAACAACCTTAAATATCATGCAATTAACTCAAGAACTCCTCCAAAACTCAACAATAAAGATTCAAACGAAACTTTCGACAATATTCATCAAGAACTCATAAACTCTTCTTTCAAGAACACAAACACGCTGAAATAAATCATGATTGGCATGTGGGTGAATGAACCCAATACTATGTGATCTCACATACCTCATAGGGATTAACCCTTGGCGAAATCCACAAGCGAAATCTCAAGAACGACGAACTTTGGCTCTTTCTCCTCTTTTCTCCTCTTGCGTTCTTTCTCTAAAAACCCTAGCTTGAAATCTTTGAGTGCGTAAACTGACCCAATTCAGTTTAGAACCCTAAGTAATTATCTAAAATGAAATAAATTAATTGGGTATGGAAAAGTCCAAAATACCCCTTCAAAATCCAGTTGACTTTCCTTATTCAGACCGCCCGACTTCAAATGGGCATATCTCCCTCATATGAACTCGAAAATGAGCAATCTAGGTGGTGTTGGAAAGATAATTCCAAGACCTTTCATATGGTATCTTTTAGCCCACCTAACTCATCACGTTCTAGGAGTTATGGTCGTTTGAAGCTGACCCAAAACTTATACTTAGCTTGATTTGCCAAAATTTCCAAATTTAATTATTTCCAAAAATGATTTCTTTCTAATTCTAGTTCTTTCAAAAAGCGGGGTATTACAAATATTTCAGTATTTTAGACGAAGAAAAGTTCATATGACGTGTAATAACGCTAGTTGAAGTTTGTATTACTTTAAATTTTTTTTGTTATTTAATAGCTAATTTTTGTGAGATAAATATTTTCATTAATGCAAATAAATATTTATATTTGGGTAGATATTTGTATTTAAATTAAACTATTATATGTGTCACAAATGTATTATCGAGTTAACATGATCTTCTAACTTCAAAATATATTATTTAAAAATCTTTCGAGTTCCTTTTTTAGAAAAAAACTCACAACAAATGTGAAAATATGTGAATATATATGAATCATATGTGAATATATGTAAGTATAAAATTTATTAGAAATTCAGTTATTGCACATTAGTTGTTTAATTATAACATTATAAATTCTCTTAGTTATTACTAATTATTGCAAACGTTCTTCACACTCCTTTACATTCTTAGTTATAATATTATAAATTTCATAGTTATTACATTAATTATTCTAGTCTTTCAACTTTCTCTATATTAACTTTTTGACCAATAATTTTTCATATTATTATACCGCCCCTATATATGTGATAATACGATGTTGTTATTTTTCCTTTGACGAATCCTGCTTGGTTGAATAAACTGAAAATCGTTTACAAGTATATGAATTATATCTTTGTTGAGTGTAAGATGAACATGTGATTATATATATGATTTCACAGATAGAATATATTCTTTAATTTTCAGTTTTCATTTTTCAGTAAAAAAAATGAAATCTTTCTCAATTAACTATGGATAGTTAGATAACTATCTTTGATTTATGTACATAGTCAATCGAGAAGTCAAATATGAGAGCCAACAACAAGAACGTCATCTATTATGTTATAACTTATAAAATAAAAATTAATATACAAAAATAGATCGAAAAGATAAAATGTAGTTGTTCTCTTCACATGGTCATACGAAATCTAAATAATTTAACGTGGAATACACATGCAAAGCACATCTGGTTAGATGACAAGAAAAATACAAAATAAATATCGTCTTTAAGGTAATATTAGTGAAATATGACTAATTACATGTTTGAACCTCATCAAATTGAAATAAATATATACATTATAGCATTTAACTAATAAAAAATTTCATTGACCATCTTCATAGGTTCGCGTGAATAAGAGATATATATGACGATCCACATTGAAGATTCACAAAAGAATCTGCATAATTATTTTCTGCTAAGCTTATTATTCAAATCTTCTCTTAAATAAGCAATACTATTTACTATGACATATATTTTCAGAATAAGTAATCACGTGCAACACACATGTCAAAGAAGTAGTTAGATAAAAAGTGTCAAGATATCATTTGATAAGTCATTCAAATATCCAAATAAAAACAAAGAAGACAAAAATAAAATAAAATATTTTTTGGCCTTCACTCATTTTGAATGAAACTCCTAAATTGCATAAAAAGAAAAAGTATTGTCTGATGGTGTTTCGAATTTCAAAATGCTTATTAAATTTTTGTGTGATCAAAATCAATTGCCAAAAAAAGAAGAAGACCATACTAATATCTAAAGAAGAGTTTTAACAATTATGATGTTTCCTTGTAATCACAAAAAATTGGACTATAAGCTTTGCAAGCTGTCAGTACTTCATATGGTGTATACAAATAGAGTGTATTACTACAATGCAATTAAATTGGCTACACAAATTATTGAACAGTTTTCAAAAATATTAAATACATCAAATGATATTTTAATAAGAGTAGATAAAAAGATTTACCTAATATATTGCTCTATTAAGTACTTCTTTCATTTGTATTTTTATAAGTATGATTTTTAAGAATTTCAATAAGAGTAGATGAAACAAATTGGTATTATTTATTTATTAGAGAACATGGTCACGCTTCGCGCGAGGGTTAAAAATATGTGTTAAAATATTTTTTCTTGTGGATTAATTATATCATCATATTATCCAACTGTATCATTATCTCTTCATTTGAAATGATACATGCTCTATTAAAAATTATTTTATTTCCATTGCACTGAATGGGGGAATTGTTAGTATGTTTTGATGGTCCTCCTTGCTTTTTATTAAGATACCAAGGAGATTGAACTTTTATATTGTAATATCTGTTATGGATACTTTTGTGAATGTTTTTGAAATGGTTTTCAATGTAAAATAACAGTAAAAAAATATAAAGAAATACATCAACAATATCCTATCATTTGTTATTAGATTGATTTTTAGAGAATGTATTCTCTAATAACAAATTATTTCATCTCCGTATTACATTGAAACCAATACATGAAAAACGTCATTTCATTCTTTGGAAGATTGATCTAGTGAAACTCCTCTGTGTATATATTTTTTCAATCGCTCTTGTTCCTTCCTGAAATATGCAATTTGCTATTGCATAATATTTTCATACATCACTTTAACCACTTTGCTTGATTTTTCAGTTGCATCTATATTCAAAATAAATGCTTTGTTAATTGTTTAGAAATGCAACTTAATATAGTTATGAATATTAACATTAATATTTTACCTTGGCAATTCTCCGAACTAATTTGTTGGGGATGATCCATAATTTTCTTATCAATTGTAGTACTTCTGTATAAGTATTTGTCAAAGTCAAACTAAGGATAAAGTGTTGCAATAAAATGTAATTTAAATATAATAATATTGAACATTTGAAAAACTAACCTCAATTATGGTATGAGCAGATGATGACTATGATGGTGTATTGATGTTTTTAATTTTGTTTGTGGTATTTATACCACTTTTTTCATTTGTTGGTTGTGCTTTCCACTTAATTGTTTAAATTATGAGTTAGTTTTTTTGAATTTGTTAAATGTTTGTGTAAAGATAAGTGTCAAGATTTTGAAAAATAATTGGAGGAAAGTTGGGGATTTGTATTGTTATTTATTCATTATGAAAGATATGTTATTAATTTATTATGCAAATATAGTAAAAT
Organism: Solanum piurae; assembly: GCA_029582685.1. NCBI lineage: Eukaryota > Viridiplantae > Streptophyta > Magnoliopsida > Solanales > Solanaceae > Solanum > Solanum piurae. The sequence continues at coordinate 15,267 of JAJOOO010020627.1, forward strand.
GAAAAGGTGTAAAGGATTAATTTAGGATGGTGTAATTGTATAAAAAGAAATTCATATATGTAAGTTCATTAACGTATAATGTTACATGATTCTGTAATATTGTTGGTATTTTTCTCTTTTGAAAAATTAGTGTATTGTACAACTTTTTTCCTTCCTTGGTTGTGCTCTCCATTTAATTCTTTTAAATAATGAGATTTTTTTTAAACAACTCCATGGAGAATTGCTATTTATAGATTGATTAATCATAAAAAAATTAAATAGGAGGAAGTTGAGAAGACATGATATTTAAGTACAGAATGCAAATAGATAGATATATTTTTTTTGTAACTCATGAAATAATTTTTTTAATTTTTTTTTTGATAATTATCATTTACAAAAGTAAATTTTAATAAATTTTGCAATAACACACTATCTTAAAGCACTATAATCAATAGACATCTCCAATAGTAAAGACTCACTTAAGAACTATACGAAAACCTATATACTCCTAATCAGTATTAATCTTTCAAACAACAAATGTTAAATATTTAATAGAATTACTATTTAATTTATTTATTTTTTTAAAAAGAGGGAATCAAAAAATTAAGAACTTCTAATAATAATAATAAAAATAAAATAAGAAGATCATAAAGTTATGTATTAATAGTCAATTTTTCTATGAATTATACTGTATTTTGAAAATTAATTAACTTTACATTCACATGTTCTATCATTATAATTAATAAAAAGTTGATCCGCATAACTATAAAATTACATCTACATGCTTTCTTGAGTAGCATACATGTATAGATTAACTCCCTTTTCTACTTTTATTTTTTAAAATATTCAGACCTGAAACACAGTAAGTTAACCTTAAACAATAAAAAAAAACATAAAAATAAAATTAACTAATCAAGTAAAAACCTTAAAGAATATTTAGTTATGAATTAAAAGAAGAAAGAAGGAACCTACAAAGAGAAGCAAAGAGAAAAAATCAAATAATTTTTTCTAAAAGAAAACTCATGATTCATATAATCAAGAATCCAAAAAAATAATTAAATATATAATTACAATAGAAAAAGTGATAATTATATTATGCATATCGAATCATTTTACCTCGTACAAGCAAACTATGCAAAAATGTCTAATATTCTTCATTATAGATATCTCTCTTGCAAAATCATATCAAAGAAGAGAAAAAATTAACCAACCAATGAGACAAAAGATGAAGAATAAAAAAAGTGAAAATAAAACAATCATCATACATGTCTCAAAATAGATTTTTATAAGTGTGATTTTAAGGAGTTATAAAATTGTATATTAAATCATTTGAAGGTTTTGAATATGAAAGGTTAGAAGTTATAGATGTTACTAAATTAATTATGTAATTGAAGAGGTATGAATTAAAGAGATGATTATAAAATAAAATAATTGGAAAAAAAAAAATAGAAAAAAAATCACAAAAAAGATAAATATGATTCTTGGCCATTAAGAGGTGCCACATCACTTTTTTTTTTATCTAGCTTTATATAGATACTAGGGAACTTGGCCACGCTACGCGCGATCATTAAGGAATCAATATTTCCTCTCCAATTAATTTTAATTAAATTATCATATATTTAAATTATATTATGGAGAGTATTTTAAAATGATGAGAGAAAATAACACTTAATAAATTTAATATTTTTAAAATAAGGATAGTATATTCTTTATCACAATAAATTATATATTTTGCAAAACAATTTATTTTATTTTACCTTCTTAGTAATAATCAACGTCGAAATCATCCAATAAATAGTTTTAAAAAAAAATCAGATCTTTTACCTTCTCCCCGATTAGGTAAGAACACAAAAAAAAATTATTGAAAAATGAGAATACACATGTTAGTAGAATGAAAATTAAAAACAGAAAGGAAAATATTTTCAAAATAAAAAAAATAAAATATAAGGATGAAAA
>JAJOOO010020628.1:0-17804 GCA_029582685.1 Solanum piurae
CCCCAAACACTTAGAATCATAAACCCCTCAACATACAATAGATTTCAACTCAAAAACACAACCGGAAAACATGTCCCAAATCAACAAGGAACTTCAACAACACAACCAACAACATCAACAACACATCCAACAACATCAACAACACAACCAATCCTTTTATCGGAAATAAAACGAGTTTGGCGTGTGGGGGAAACAATCAACCCAACACTATGAACTCACATACCTAGTAGGGATCACCCCCGACGATATCCACGACGATCTTTGACGAAACCTTGCTTCTTCTCCTCTTTCTCCTCTTTTTCTCCTCTTCACTCTCAAACCCTTACTCTCACTCTTTTAAAATGGGACAAACTGATCTAAAATTCATTCTAACACATAATATAACCAAAAGAATTGGTTAGGGAAAAGACCAAAATACCCTTAAAATTTCCGGGCGGACTTCCCTGCCAACTGCCCAACTTTCAAAGGGCATAACTCAGTCATACGAACTCGGAATCGAGTAAACTCGGCGGCATTGGAAAGATCATTCCACGAGATTCGCAAACATGACTGAAACTTCACCTAACTCATCCTGAGCTAGGAGTTATGACTGTTAAAACTTGACCAAAAACTCATTTTTTTTCCACACTAAACCAAATTTCCAGATTTGAATTTCTTTCCAAAAATGACTATTTCCAAAAATCAAGCTTCTTCATAGTTAATTCAATTTGCCGGATGTTGTATTTTATCCAAACTCGAGGAGTTTTATATTGGCAATAATCTAATAAAAGGGACTATTCCCACTTCGTTGGGAAATATTTCCACTCTGCAATATCTTTATTGTGGAAACAATCGCGTAGTGGGGCAAATTCCTCCGGAATTAGGGAAGCTATCAAAGTTGAGGGAATTAATATTTGGCAAAATTTATAATCTTATTGGTCAAATTTCGAAGGCTATTTTCAACATATCTTCTTTGGAAGTGATTGATTTCAGTTTCAATAACCTCTCAGGTAGAATTCCAGCTTCTACAGGTCTTCATCTTCTGAACCTTAAAGTACTTAACTTGGGAGTCAATCAGCTAGAAGGGGAAATTCCATTGTTCATAACAAATGCTTCCAAGATTGAGAAACTGGGGCAAGTAATGAACTCTCTCAAAGGAACTATTCCTAATAATTTGGGAAATCTTCATGAGCTGCGAATACTCTTCCTACATACTAATCAACTTACCAATGAACCAAGAGAGAATGAGTTGAGATTCTTCAATTCTTTGGCAAACTATAGGATGTTGAGATATCTAGAAGTGGGTTATAATCCGTTGAGTGGCGTTCTACCAAATTCTATTGGGAATCTTTCATCTACTATTCAAAAATTTGTAATGTCAAATGCACACATCAATGGCTTCATCCCCACAAGTATAGGGAACATGAGCGGTCTTACATCCATCCCTAAGCCTTAACGGAAACAACTTGACAGGGAGTATTCCTTCTGATGTTGGTAAGCTTAAACAACTCCAAGGGCTGCTTCTATATAGCAATAAATTGCAGGGACGTATTCCAGAGGCGGTATGCCATTTATCTAATTTGGTTCAATTATATCTGTATGGTAATGATCTCTCTGGGTTAATTCCAGAATGCTTAGGAACTCTAATCATGCTACAACTGCTTTCTTTAAATTCTGACAAATTATCTTCAAACTTTCTGTTGAGTCTTTGGAAGATGAGTAGTCTTCTCTGTCTAAGTGTGTCACAGAATTCAATAGAGGGAGAAGTTCCATCAGATATTGGAGGACTGCAAGCCATTGTAGAACTACATCTTTATAATAACCACTTTTCAGGAATGATACCAAGCACATTAGGGGAAGACCTGTTGAACAATTCATTTTTTGGCCAAATTCCATTATCCTTTGCCAATTTGATAAGCTTAGAATACTTGGATTTGTCTTCAAATGCGTTATCAGGTACTATTCCTAAGTCTTTGGAAAAACTCTCACACCTTAAAAGCATTAAATGTTCCATTTAATGATTTAGAAGGTGTAATACCAAGTGGTGGTGTGTTTGAAAATTCTACTCTGCAATCATTTCTTGCGACCAAAGGTTTATGTGGAGTGCACATATTGGAGATTCCTGCTTGTGCTATCAATAATCCGGGAAAACAATCAAAGCTTAAGGAGGTTGTGCTAAAACTTGTTACTCCAATGATTATTGCATCCTTTCTGATATTCTTGTTGGTTTCAATTTAGATGATGAAACGACAGAAGAAAGGGAAGTCCAAAGATGTGGAGAAGGTACCGGAGATCAGGACTCATCAATTAGTTTCTATCACGAGATTCAACGAGCAACAAATAATTTTGATGAATCCAATTTAATTGGTGAGGGAAGCTCTGGCTCTGTGTACAAAGGCACATTATCTAGTGGAACTGCAGTGGCCATTAAGGTTCTAGATTTGGAAAATGAGCAAGTATGCAAGAGGTTTGATACCGAATGTGAAGTGATGAGAAATGTTAGACACAGAAATCTTGTTTCAGTGATTACTACATGTTCTAGTGACTATATAAGAGCCTTTGTTCTGCAATTTATGCCCAATGGAAGTCTTGAGAATTGGCTGTACAAAGAAGATCGCCACTTGAACCTTCATCAAAGAGTTACTGTAATGCTTGATGCAGCTATAGCAGTTGAATATCTACATCATGGTCATGTCGCTCCAATAGTTCATTGCGACTTAAAGCCAGCCAACATACTTTTGGATGAATTGTTTTTACACCGTCGTAAGTGCATATAATTTAAACTCAAACTTAAATTTGATTTCCCTGTTTTTAAGTATCTGTCAGAAGTTTCTTTATATATTGACGATTTGCTTTGTTACGGACAGTGACGAGCAAGAATTGCTTCGGATGGCGTCTTTTTTGGGATGCATGGAAGCATACCAATCAGCAAAAGTATGTCCCGGAGATGCTGAAACAATTCAGACTGCAAGTTGCAAACAATTCCCACACCATTTGTTTTGAATACCAAATTTTCCAAGGAAGATTTTGAAAAAATCAGGGCATTTCCACATTGTAGTTTCACTGGACGAATGCAGAGTCCGCTCTGCTTCTGTCCAGTGAAGAAAATCTTCGCTTTTGTATAAAAGAGTAGTTCCTCTGTTTTCTCTTTCATTTCCTATGACGACTCTCCAAATCCCATCAGGCCCTAACCTAATATTTTCACAAAATCACCATAACTTGACCAGCAACCTTTGATGTCATATCGAAGGCAGGTTGACTCAACAAGATTGCGAGCCTAAAGCAAAACTTAAGACAGTGCCCTAATTTTTTTTTCATCATATATATTTTTATTTAAAATCTATTTTTCTAACTTTTTTTAGATGTGAAGTTATTAGTTACTATTTTATAATCCATTTTTATTCATAATTCCTTTTCAATTGATAATATAACTAATTTATTCAATCTCTTTGATATTAAGTAAGATATAATCATTTTTAGTTAATAAAGTAATAAAGAAAAATACTTACTTGTTTGTTGTGTGTAGTGAGCGTCACTGCAAAACACACAGAAATCAGAATTATAAGAGCAATAAGTTTTCTAGAAAAAACAAAGTATAATTTTTTTCACAAAGCAAAAAAATGATTGGTACAAAATGATGAGCTGATTTAATTTTGATACCTTGTTATTTGCTCGTAAAAAAGTGCAGAAAGAATTTCAAAAGGCTTTGTAAATATATTCTTAATATGGAAGTTGAAAGGAACAAATATAAAGGCTGAAATTTGAAAAAGGTTTTTGTTATAAATTGCTTATTTATGTTTCCCTTCTCATTTGCCATGGTAATGCATTGAACCTTGGTTGTATAGTCTTTATTGGAATTAATAGTGAATTATTGTTTTCAATTGCTTATTTAAATTTTTCTTGAAATTACCATGATAATACAATTTTATTATTTTTTGAAAGGTAATTAAAATATTATTATTTAATATTTAATTAGATGTTTTATTATATTTTAATTTACTATAGGGGAAAAATTATAATCCAACTTTTAAGATAGGAGTTTCTCACTTTTAATATACTAGTTTTTGGGTACGCGCTGTGCGCGTGTAACCCGTATTAATAAGTATATTATATGTTAAATAATTAAATAGTATTAAATAATGTGATTTGATTTCTTTTTTTAAAATTGTGGCTAATTGAGGTTTCTGTTGTCTCACTATGGCATCACTATCTAGTGGGATGGTTGAAATCTCTCCGATCCTTTATCAGATGTCTCGAATTTAAACCCTTATGAATGAAGAACCCTCTCAATGGGGAGAATTTTACCCTTATTGGGCATAGCTGGTTCCACTAATCTATAAATAATGGTTGAGTGGGCTTCAAATGCGAGATTCTTAAAACAGTAAGAAGGAATAATGACATAGAGGATTCAGAATTTGTATTTAAATCTTTATAGATTTTAAACTTTAGTTAGTAGTTAGCAAATTTTAACTTACAGGATATAGATCAAGATATTCTTAAAAAGATGACAGAATAAAAGCCCTCGACAGATTCTTCTCTTAGTTATTTTCCACCATCATCAGTGGAAAAATTGAATAATGTAGGGGAAATGATGGCACAGATAGCTTCTGGAGAAGCTCAAAACCGTTACCAGGATGCAGTCACCTCAGTGAAACCCAAAGATGATGTTAATCGAACCTATCAATAATCTAATTCTATATGTTTCATCTATAAATAATAAAAAGAAAGAGTACCCGTTCTATCAAATTCATTTTTAAAAGTGATTTTACAAATACAAAGAACAAAAAAGAAACACATAAGCAAGACAATTAATTATTCTTTTCGATCTTGTCTTGATAATGAAAATTTAAACAAAATCTAATGTAACAATCAATCTGTTTTTGAACACATAAAAAATCCTAAACTAAAAGCAAGTTATAAACAAAGGACCAATTCAATTATATAAATAGAGATAAAGATGATGTTTCAGTAATTGAATTCTTATCTATCCTCATGACTGCATAAGAGAGATCTCACAACTTTCCCCACAAATTACGACATTATTTCACCGATTTAGAGCTCCTACACATAAGAATTGTAGGAGTAGCACATAAAAAAAATTTCTGGAAAAGTTAAATTTATAGGACCAAAATTGTTGAATATGAAAAGTCACATAGAAATTTGAAGGTAAAATAATTTTAATATAAATATAAATATAAAAAAGATAATTCATGAACAATAACTTTGTAAGATACATGTATCTATTTAATTTCTTGTTTTCAAGGAGTAATTGCTTATTTGTTTTCTTTTTCTATTTAGTTTTGTCAGGTTTATAACATTTTTAGGTATTAAATAAATATGTTTATCATGAACTATCACTATGAAATAATTTTATTGTATCATATTAGTGATATGATACTATTTTTATTATATTTTAACATGATGTAAAGACAAAATGGTAGTTCAACATTGAAGTTAGGAGCTTCCCACTTTTAATATTAATATATATATATATATATATATATATATATATATATATCTTACGTTTTTATCTGCTTATATTGGAGTATGACCATATATATTTTTCACTATCTAAATGAATTTGGCCTATAATATGTATTGAGTTCATTGCAACTCTTCAATTTCTTCTGAATTTTTGGAGTAAGAAAGATAAGATTTTTTTTATAGGTGAATAAAATTTGCATTAATCAATAACTGAGGGAATTTACAATGATATAACTAAGAAATTGAAGTGTTGAACTTTTAATTCTACATTTACATAAATAAAATATAACTCTTAAATTAAATTTTACTATTTAATTAGATTTTGATTTAGTATAGGGGAAAAATGGTAATTCATTTTTTAAGTTATATATATATACTAGTTTTATGGCACGTGCATATCATATATGTAGTATACGATGTTGTAAAATAGAATTAATATTACTAAATTAAAGTTTTTTAGTAAATAATTATAATTTAAAGAACATAGGACAAGTGTTTTTAAGTGATTAATAAAGATTGTCATAGAGTTACTTGTATTTTGAGATCAAAATGACCAGATATTATTGAAACATTTCAAAATACATTCAAAGTTTAAATATGGGGAGAAAGTGACATTTATTTAGTAGTAGTATTCTTTACTTCACTCAATTTTGTAAACAAATCTAACCAACAAAATTTTAAAAAAATATCAATACTGTCACCAATAGTCTTTCCTCTTGAGGCTATGAACATAATTGATGGACAACATTTAAGTATATTTTTTCTCTTAAATATTATTCTTGAAATTTAGTGTATGCATGACACTAATAAGGATTACCATAAATATTTCAATATTTTATCTTTATATGTAATCTATCTTTTACCAATTAATATTTGAGTCAGACTATCTTAGAGAGGTAATTCGACAAAAAAAAAAGGGTTCTTTATTGTTATGATGAATGATGGTTAAATTGAGGTTTGAGTGTATGTCAAATATTTAGCTTGACCAATTCTTTGTTTCATATATATATATATATATCAGTAGCATAATTGGAACTGACTCCGAAAGGTTGCAACCCTTTCAGAATCCACACGACCATTCATGAAAGTTTGCAACCTTTCAAACGGTCATGACTGTTCCTGAAAGTTGCAACCTTTCAGAACAGTCACTTCCAACGGTGGGAAATTCAAATAAAATGGGGAAGAATTTAAATAAAATGGGTCGCGCGCGGATCTGAGACGGGTCAGTCAATTAACTAAATAATTGAAACATTTTGGTTAATTAACTAATTAATTGAAAAACTTTGTCCAAAAAATAATCTCTCGATCATTTTCCAAAGCCAAAGTCGAAGCCGAGCGAGCGACGACGACGGCGCAAGGGGGGTCCCTCTTTCCAACCCTTTTAACAATTAATAGGAGTGTTTCTATAGTTAAACTTTTCTATTTTTCTTTTCACCACCGATGAGGGAGAAATGCCTTTTCACTAAAGCATAAGAGGACTTTTCAAGTTCCCAACTTTCCAAGTTCCTCTCTTTTCATCTTCCCTCCATTTCCCATTAACTCTTGCTACATACCCAACATAATTTAATTTTAATATATGAACAACATCACCTTTGGTGAAAATATTTCATTTCTTTAAGTTTCTACCTTATCTTTGTAGAATTGTAGTCTTTTCCTTTTTCCTGTCGCATACATATCATATAGTTGTTGTCTAATGAAAGTATCTAGAATCTTATTGAAGTTGTATCCTGATATAACATATGAAACTTTATCAATAATAAAAATTAATAGATGAATAAAATTTAAAGTATTGTTTATAGAATATTTAATTTGATTTAAGATTATTTTATGGTTAATCACTATTTTCTTATCTATTTTTATATAGCTAACAAGGAGTGTATCTTGTGACATAAAATTTTCTCAAATTCAAATAAACACAAAAGATAGGAAAAAAAATATATGGAACGATACATAGCCAATGAAGAAGGAAGACGAAAATATACTTTCATGCTATATTCACTATAGTGTTGCATTTGATTAAAATCTCTTATCACCAACACTTTACTTTCTTCGTTCATTTTTACTTACATATCTATTAAAAAATAATTATTATCATATATATTATAAGTAAAAGTGAATTATTTTTTTTGAAATAGTGGATTTACATCAAAACTAATGATTCAATGGGTTGATGCCCGTTGTTTTAGGAAAATCAGAAAGAATCTGCTTCATTTGAGGGTAAAAATATAAAAAATAAAAAACCAAAGAAGAAATATCTTACCCAAATCATGTGACCTTTTTCATGTTTGTTTATTATTATTGTCTTTTTCACAACTTTTTGTCACTGTTAACTCATGGAAATCGTAAGAAAAAATACGAGTGTGAATTTATGAATGATTTGCTACAATTTATTCATCAACTCCTTCTTATGTGGCACCTCGAATTTAGTTGAATTTTGCACTTAATTAATTGTTGCAAATAACCCTTAGATTTTTTAAAAAGAAGAACAGTAAAAAACTTGCAAAAATCGTAGTTTAAAAGTGAGACGAAACCCTCTATTTATAGCTAACAAATAGTAGTATGAATAGGTGCTAATTGTTCCTTATAAAAAAAGTTACAACCTTTCAAAAAAGTCACTAATTGAAAAAATCACAACCTTTTGCAAAAGGCAAAACTCATCAGAAAAGGCACAACTCTTCGGAAAAGTCACAACCCTTTGAAAAAATCACAACCCTTCGAAAAAGTCACAACTCATCGAAAAAGGCACAACCTTTGAAAAATTCACAACCCTTCGAAAAAATCATGACTCATCGAAAATATCAAAACCCGTAAAAAAAGTCGCAACCCTTTGGTAAAGTCACATCTCTTTGAGAAAATCACAACCCTTTAATATGAAAGGGTATCTACATTTAATATAATACAAATAATTAAATTAAATTAATAAATAAAATAAATTGAGTAATTTTTAATTGAGGGTATTATAGTAATTCAACATTCAATTTAGGAGTTCATGCTTTTAAGGTAGTATAGAAGATATATATATATATGGAAAAGGGTCAAAAATACCCCTAAAGTATGTGAAATAGACCACTTAGGTGGAAGGATTAGTCCCACGTGGATTGCCACGTCACTAAAAATTTGGGGTGTTAACTCTTGAGGGTATTTTTGGTCTCTTAAAATAACGACGGGGGCATTTTTGATCCCCAAAATATAACAAAAGATATAAGTACGGTCTATTTCACATAGTTCAGAGGCAATTTTGACCCTTTCCGTAATATATATATATATATATATGATGATATTCGATATGATGATGATATATGATTTGAAGATGATGATTCATTATTGTGTTTATTGCAACAACATTTCATAGACTATTTCATTACTGATTGCATGATCAAAAGCATATTTCATTACTGATTGCATGTCCACTATTTATTACTATTAGTAAAATTACACACATAAATTTTGTACTCACCCAATAACAAAGGTCAAACAACAGGTTTTTTCTTAGCTTATCTTAGATTGTGAAGACTCCCATTGAGTTGGTTCTGGACCATATAGTATATATCCATATTTCTTCCTTAATAACGCAAGTAATTAACTGACCATATAATATAAATATATTCTTTCTTTCTTTCTTTTAGCTTAATAATGCAAGTTGACTGACTCTCACCTCTCTTCTTGTGTTCGTCTTTATAAAGTTGGCCAATGTGAGATGATATTGCAATAAAAGTTTGTGGAAATCATTAATTTCTTCTCAAATTAATTAGTCAAATACAAATGAGTAAATATCTCACACCCAATTTTGAGAACTTATCTTGTTAAGTCATTCAACTTTGTTTTATATCAATAAAATCACTTAACTTTGAGTTTTTCTTTTATAAAATCACTCAATCAAATTTACCATGATTCATTTATAGGTTGAATAACACTTTGATCGCTAGAAATGTCTTAAATTCCATGATTTTTTATAAACAGTGTCACATTTATATAAGTGAGCAATAAACATCTTTGTTATAACTTTACTAAGCTTAGTATGAGTATAGGCTCATCGCCCATTGGTTATTATGGTTGAGTTTCAAGCTAAAACATGTTTAGCAAAAAAGACAAGATATAATGGTAAAACACACATTTAAAATATCATTTTTGGCAAGTTTTTTAGTTTCCTACTTGAACTATCACCAATTATTTATTAAAACATATCTCTCAAATTATATATTTATATTGAGAAATTCACAAAATATTTATAAATATCTGACTATGAATCCAATTTTTTTTAAAAATAATAATAAAGAAAAATAATTTAAAACTATGAATCTAGTTATTATTATATAGATATATATTCTTTTAAAATCATCATAAAAAATTATCAACTTTAAATCAGGAATCCGCCTATATTGAAAGGTCAAGCAACATACATACACTTTTTTCCAAACTTGTCTTAGACTTCATGACCTCTCGTTGACTTGGTTCTGGACCATATAAATAATGCAACTTTTTTAATTAAAAAAATTGTGATTGCAATAATACAAGTTGACTTGACTTTTCTCAATCGATTCCCTTACCCCTCCGTTTACGCATAATTCACCTGTCTTCTTGTGGTTTTGTCTTTATAAAGTTGGCCAATGTATTCCTCAATGTGATGTCATTTCAATAACTTGTAATATATACATCACATAAAAGTTTGTGGAAATCACAACCATATATATAAAAAGATTTGACTTTAAATATTTCATTTAATATGAATTTTGTAGTTTATGTATGAAACTTGCGAAGACAAAAATAGTTTAGTGGTTTATTAACCTTTTCACTCTTAAGAATGCTATGATCACTTTATCTTTCAGTTACATATAACACATAAAAATTGGTCAAGAATATTATATGTTCACAACAGTTATTAATTATAGTGAATGGAAAAATATATTAGGTATGATTTCAGATTGACTGTTATGTAATCGAAATGCACAAACAAGTTTATAGGGGAAGATTTACCATAATAATAACGATGAACAACCGCAGATTATAAATTACTTTCTGGGTATGTGTGTGTAGCTAAGTGTACAATTTTTATAAATTTATAGTATATGACACATGTGCCCTACATAAGTCCTTAGACATCTTATTATAATGTTTCACTTTGCCTAAAACAACTCAAAGTATTGAATTAATTTTCTTTTGCAAAAACTTAATATAAAGAAATTAAGATAATAATAACAATAACAATAACAATTATCTCTTTATGTCTAAGAAAATTAGATCGTAAAATATTAATTGTTTATAGAATTTAGTATTGCACTAAAAAGTATAACTGACACTGGATATAGGAAGAATTTTTACCTATTAGTGTTACACAGATACTATAGAGTAAGAGTGTTTGTTTGAAAAATAAAATAGTTGTCTAATTTTATATGAATATTTTGATCTAACAAGTTTATACTTTTAGGTCTCCTTATTATTAATATAATAAACTAATTATTAATTCATGTATAGTCATTCAACAAATCTGTATTCACATTATCCATGTAAAAGACAATGATCTGCAGATCATAAAATATTTAATCTTTCACTAAGTTAATTTTTAATTTCATTTGAAAATAAGAAATATATATAATATTTTGTTCCATGCCAATAATTATATAAAGTTTAAATAAGTACTATCTATATAATTGTAATCTCTACACAAATTTCTTTATATAAGTCGAGAACATATTTAACTAAAAAAAGGATAAAGAAAAAATACATTATAAAGGAACATTCAAAACAAATATACTACAAAAATCACTTACAAATGATCATCACTATAATCACTTTACATAAAATAGTATGAATATTCAGTTATTTTATTGTAGTTCATAAATGATAAAAAAATATTATTTTATTCCAAATATTCTTTTACTATCAATCAATCATAACATTTTTGATCCAAATGCAACAATAATGTGATTGCCCTTAACAATTCTACAAAGATCGATGACAACTTTTCCTTTACGGCCTATTGACTAAGACGGAAAAGAAAACCAAAAAAGACGTAAGAAATGATATAGAAATATGAGAAAATGGTTCTTAATTTATAAGAGAGAATTATCATACTTTAGTAAGAAACTCATATTAGATTTGCAAATTTATCTCCCTCTCTAGGTGACTTTAAATAGAAAGATCTTAGGTAATGGAGATAAGATGGGTCAAATTACAAAAAAAAAAATCAGCCAAAAATAAAAGAGGCTACTTAATTATTGTAACCTTTGGTCTTCATCAATTTCCTCATAAATCAAAAACCTTAAATGAGGGGTGAAGTAGTGAATTAATTTCAATAGTGAATCGCATTATATTATTAGCCTACAACTGAAGGCAAAATTTTACACAGTTAACATGCAAATTATAAGAATATTAAACATATTAAGTAAAACTTTCCTTTTTATTTATACCAAAAAAATAAGATCTCCCCTTAAATAATTCTATTCCATTTTTTTTATAGATTAGATAAGAAAATTACAACCGACTATCTCAAATTTAAAATCTAAAAGTTCCTGTTTCAAAATGACCAATGATTACCAGAATTAAATTGTATTCTTATGAAAATATTATTTATAAATTAAATAACAATGCAAAATTGTTTTGAGATGGTTCAAAATAAAGCATAAAAATAAAAGATTTTTTGATTCACAATTTGATGCGACTTAACTAAATAATACTAAATGGTATGGGTTTAGAGATTTATTAGTCAAGTTTATTATAATTAAGTGTTAATCTTTGTAGAATATTAATGCATGATTTCATCCTAACTTTAATGATATAATAATGAGTAAATTTATGCTGAATAATATTCTCTCTATCCCATTTTATAAGACACTTTTTGGATTTCGAGGTTCAAACAAGTGTATCTTTGATCGTAAATTTTTCATAGATCTTTTAAACATTTTGAATTATCAATTATCGTGACTTATAGTACTTTTTACGTAGTTTACAAATGTATAAATTTAATTTCAAAATGAATTGAAGATTCCATGCGCAAATTCGCAGTTAAAATTAAACTGTTTGACTCTCAAAAAATAAAAAATATCACATATTATTGGAACATAGGGAGTATTTTTTTATGTACAGGACAGGATGGGGCGGGTTGAAAGCAAAAATTTTTACTAAGTAGTGCGGGTTGAATTTTTGTGGGTTTGAAGCTTAACCCACCCCATTGCCATCCCTATAAATAGAATACATTCAACATTTATTATGTAATCGAAAAAAATTCATTTTAAGGTTCATTCGATAGGAAAGAAGTTAATGATTTGTATGTTTGATGTGAGGATACATATGCAGTGAAGACCAATTGCTCTGTCAATTTTCTAGTTCAAGTAATTCATAGTAACAGCATGAAGAAGAACATTCTCTTCTTCATTCTTCTCTTTCTAATTCAATTTTCTATATCATTTGCTTTCTCAAATGAGACTGACCAACAAGCTCTACTAGCTTTCCAAAATCTTGTTACCAGTCCCAGTCATTTTTTGGCAAATAATTGGACCAAGACTACTTCTTTTTGCTCTTGGTTTGGTGTCACTTGCACTCCAAAAACGCAAAGGGTTGTGGCCTTGGCTCTTCCTAATTTGCAACTTCAAGGCACAATTTCCCCGTCTTTGGCCAATCTGTCCTTCCTCAGTGTTCTCAATCTCCAGAACAACAGCTTCTGCGGTGGCATCCCTTATGGACTTGGACAAATGCATCGCTTGCGAGTGATTGACGTTAAAAACAATCAGCTCAACGGAAGTATACCAACAAGTCTATTTCAAAACCGGAGAGTTTAAGTAATTTCATTGGCTTTCAATGAACTCGGTGGTGAAATGTGGAAAGGGCCATGGTATGTACCCGCACTCAAAGTCTTAAATTTCGGTTACAATAGCCTCACAGGTATAATCCCTCCTTCGGTTGGGAATGCCACAAAATTGATGAACTTTGATTTGTCTGGAAATAGAATCAATGGTAACATTCCAGTGGAAATCGGTAATCTTAGCCAACTTACAGAGCTATCCTTAATTGATAATCAATTAACAGGTTTCATTCCTGCAACACTGTTTAATATCTCGTCTCTACTTTCTGTATCTCTGGCAAACAATAGCCTTTCCGGTCCTCTCTTGCTTGATGAAGGAAATATTGTCTCAAATCTCAACTTCTTAAGTGTATCTTACAACCAAATTTCTGGTTGCATTCCTTCCAACATATGCCAACTCACAGAGCTCAAAGCTTTGTCCATATCTTACAACAACATAACTGGAGACATACCCACAAATATTGGTTGTTTATCCAAACTCGAGATGTGTTTTATTGGACATAATCCAACAAAAGGGACTATTCCCACTTCATTGGGAAATATTTCCACACTGCAACATCTTCATTGTGGAAGCAATCACATGGAGGGGCAAATTCCTCCGGAATTAGGGAAGCTATCAAATTTGAGGAGATTAAGCTTTTCGACAAATGATCTTATTGGTCAAATTCCAGAGGCTATTTTCAACATATCTTCTTTGGAAATGATTGATTTCAGTAACAATAGCCTCTCGGGTAGAATTCCAACCACTACAGGTCTTCATCTTCCTAACCTTAAAGTACTTCACTTGGCAGTCAATCAGCTGGAAGGGGAAATTCCATTGTTCATAACAAATGCTTCCAAGCTTCAGATACTATCGCTAATTGATAACTTTCTCACAGGAACTATTCCTACTAATTTAGGAAATCTTCGTGAGCTGCGATATCTGATCCTATATGATAATCAACTTACCAATGAACCAAGAGAGTCTGAGTTGCGATTTATCAATTCTTTGGCGGACTGTAGGATGTTGAAATATCTACAAGTGGGTTCCAATCCGTTGTATGGCATTCTGCCCAATTCTATTGGGAATCTTTCATCTACTATTCAAAACTTTCATATAGCAGATGCACACATCAGTGGCCTCATCCCCATAGGTATAGGCAATATGAGTGGTCTAACATTACTAAGCTTTGGAATAAACGAGTTGCGGGGAAGCATTCCTTCTGATGTTGGTAAGCTTAAACAACTCCAAGGGTTGTATCTATATAACAATAAATTGCAGGGATATATTCCAGAGGCAGTATGCCATTTATCTAATTTGGTTCATTCTTATCTAGATAATAATGAGCTCTCTGGATTAATTCCAGAATGCTTAGGAAATCTTAGCATGCTACAAAAGCTTTTTTTGAGTTCCAATAAATTATCAAAAATTCCAGGGAACCTTTGGAAAATGAGTGGTCTTCTCTATCTAAGTGTGTCACAAAATTCTATAGAGGGAAAAATTCCATCAGATATTGGAGAACTGAAAGCCATTGTAGAAATACATCTTTCTGGTAACCACTTTTCAGGCATGATACCAAGCAGATTCGGGGAACTCCAAAACCTGCAGTCTCTTGACCTATCAAACAATTCATTCTTTGGCCAAAGTCCATTATCCCTTGCCAACTTGATAAGCTTGGAATTCTTGAATTTGTCTTTAAATGCATTGTCAGGTAGTATTCCTATGTCTTTGGAAAAACTCTCATACCTTAAAAGCATTAATGTTTCATTTAATGATTTAGAAGGTGTAATACCAAGTGGTGGTGTGTTTGCACATTCCACTGTGCAATCATTTCTGGGGAACAAAGGTCTTTGCGGAATGCACATATTGGAAATTCCTGCTTGTGCTATCACTAATCCTGGAAAACAATCAAAGCTTAAGGAGGTTCTACTAAAAATTGTTACTCCAGTGGTTGTTTCATCCTTGTTGATATTTTTGTTGGTTTCAATTTGGATAATGAAACGACAGAAGAAAGAAAAGTCCAAAGATGTTGAAAAGGTACCAGAGATCAGGACTCATCAATTAGTTTCTTATCATGACATTCAACAAGCAACCAATAATTTTGATGAATTCAATTTAATTGGTGTGGGAAGTTCTGGCTCTGTGTACAAAGGCACATTATCTAGTGGAACTGCAGTGGCCATTAAGGTTCTGGATTTGGAAAATGAGCAAGTATGCAAGAGGTTTGATACCGAATGCGAAGTCATGAGAAATGTTAGACACAGAAATCTTGTTCCGGTGATTACTACTTGTTCTAGTGACTATATAAGAGCCTTCGTTCTGCAATTTATGCCCAATGGAAGTCTTGAGAATTGGCTGTATAAAGAAGATTGCCACTTGAACCTTCATCAAAGAGTTTCTGTAATGCTTGATACAGCTATGGCAGTTGAATATCTACATCATGGTCATGTAACTTCAATAGTTCATTGCGACTTAAAGCCAGGCAACGTTCTTTTGGATGAAGATATGGTGGCTCATGTTGGTGATTTTGGTATCTCTAAAATTTTAGCCATAAGCAAGTCCATTGCTTATACAGAGACATTGGGCACTCTTGGATACATTGCACCAGGTATAAAAAATCTACTCACTTTGATTTTCTTTTATCATAATAAAGCCTCTCCAAATTTTACAAGTATAAAAGCAAGCTTTTATTTATGCAGAATTATTGTTGTATTTCAATTGAATTAACTTTTTTTTTCAATCCTTTTTTAAGAATATGGCTCGGATGGAATAGTGTCTGCTAGTGGTGATGTTTATAGTTACGGCATCATGTTGATGGAGGTTTTGACGAAAAGAAGGCCAACAGATGAAGAGATATGCAATGAAAATCTTGACTTGAGGAAATGGATCACACAATCATTTTCAGGGAGTATGATGGACGTTGTGGATGCCAATCTTTTCTCCGAGGAAGAACAGATCACTTCAGAAAGTGAAATCTGCATTGCGTCCATGATAGAATTGGGTTTAGACTGCACAAAGGAAATGCCAGAATCAAGAATAACCATGAAAGATGTAGTCACGAGGCTTAACAAAATCAACAACACATTTCTGGAAACATAGAAGTTAGCATCCCTTCCTGTTCTGCAAGTTCACATGTTGCTTTTTGTTTGCTTGGTTTCTTTAGTCGATTGTAATTCAGAGTGTTGCATTTCCCTTATTTTTGATTTCGTATAGTCTTTAATATGGTTGAATAAAATTAAGAAATATTACGGAAGTGTTTAGCTGCACTACTTTACTTTCTGTTTCTGTTTGCTGCCTCTACTTCATATTTTTGATTCATTAGTTTCTTCCCATTGATATATTCAAGTATTCAATAAATGGAATTCTTAGTTGGACTAGTTGAGTTTTGCAGGTGAATGAAAGACCATCTCCTAATAATTCAATTGTTTTTACACCGTCGTAAGTGCATATAATTTAAACTCAAACTTAAATTTGATCTCCCCGTTTTTCAGTATATGTTAGAAGTTTCTTTATATATTGACGATTTGCTTGTTACGGACAGTGACGAGCAAGAATTGCTTCGGATGGAGTTTTTTTGGGATGCATGGAAGCATATCAATCAGCAAAAGTATGTCTTGGAGATGCTGAAACAATTCATAATTCCTTTCCAATTAATAATATAGCTAATTCATTCAATCTTTTTGATCTTAAGTAAGATATAATTATTTTTAGTTAATAAAGTAATAAAGAAAAATACTTACTTGTTTGTTGTGTGTACGTGAGCGTCACTGCAAAACACACAGAAATCAGAATTATAAGAGCAATAAGTTTTCTAGGAAAAAAAATGTATAAATTTTTTCACAAAGCAAAAAAATGATTGGTACAAAATGATGAGCTGATTTAATTTTGATACCTTGTTATTTGCTCGTAAAAAAATGCAGAAAGAATTTCAAAAGGCTTTGTAAATATATTATTAATATGGAAGTTGAAAGGAACAAATATAAAAACTGAAATTTGAAAAGGTTTTTGTTATAAATTGCTTATTTATGTCTCCCTTCTCATTTGCCATGGTAATGCATTGAACCTTGGTTGTAGAGTCTTTATTGGAATTAATAGTGAATTATTGTTTTCAATTGCTTATTTAAATTTTTCTTGAAATTACCATGATAATACAATTTTATTATTTTTTGAAAGGTAATTAAAATATTATTATTTAATATTTAATTAGATGTTTTATTATATTTTAATTTACTATAGGGGCAAAATTGTAGTCCAACTTTTAAGATAGGAGTTTCTCACTTTTAATATACTAGTTTCTGAGTACGCGCTTTACGCGTGTAACCCGTATTAATAAGTATATTATATGTTAAAAAATTAAATAGTACTCCCTCTGTCCCAATTTATATGACATACTTTTCTTTTTAGTCAGTCCCAAAAGGAATGACACATTTCTATTTTAAGTAACAATTTGCCTATAAAATGTCTTTTTTACCCTTAATGAAATGATTTACAACCACACAAATTTCTATCATTCATTTTGGACCACAAGTTTTAAAAGTCTTTCCATTTTTCTTAAAATTTGTG
>JAJOOO010020629.1:0-21145 GCA_029582685.1 Solanum piurae
AATTTTCAGAAAAAGAGTTGCAAAAATAATTCTTCTCAACTTATACATACAACAACAAGATGATGAAAATTTTCTCTAGAAAGTTGCAGATACAATTTCTCAGATTTAGCATTGGATTTTTACATCGAAAAAAGGGGATACGACATAGATGCTACGCAAGAGAAAAATGACAGTAATCACTTTGGAACTCACCTAAGGAAGTCCCGACATCAAGATATCGATTTTGAATGGAAATGGTTGGCTGGCTGAGCTCAACTCTACAACACCTTTTGCATTTCATTTTTGAAGATGACAAATCCTTAGAAGAAGAAAAAGGGGTGTACAATGAAGATTTAGATGGAAAGGAACATATCATTAAAGCAAGAATTGTGAAGGTGGAGAAGACTTTACAATTTGCAGACAACATAGAGGGTTTCTTGGACCCTTCCAAAGGAAATTTGTTTCCAATTAATTGTTTTAATTTATTGTCCAGCTACTTTTGGGCTGGTCAGATGTTTTTTTGTTTCTTTTTTTGAAATATTTTAGTAGTTTACATTTATAAAATCGGCCCAATTGGGTAAAGTTATTTAAATAAAAATAAATAAATTATGTTGAAGGCGAATAAAGTGTTGAAAATACCAAACAAATTGATCTCATTTGCATCAATCACACATCTTCATTCATTTTATGATTGAGCTCCTTAGCACCATATTTACATTCACAGGTATATAACATAAAAGTATTCAAAACTCAGCAACTGAACTCCTAAACACAAGTTAAGAATATAGAATATGGGTACTCCTACCATCCTAACTGAACCTCCACAACTACAACCTGCATAAAATTGGTCCAACCTAATCATTCGCAAATAATATAGCACATACCTCAATAACAACACTTCGACAATTTCAGATCAACAATACACGAGATCAAGTTCACCAATCACAAGTTTCACAGAAAGGTACTCAGAAGTTCACAAATAATAAATATATGCATTGCAATTAAATCTAATGTCAAGTATAGTGATGCGTGTCTTACCTAGTGATATACACCCGTTGTCTCTCAGTCCGAAACCCATGGGGGACATACCTGTTCATGCATCCATCGCGGCGTACGATATGACCCTCGATAATAAAATCAATCACGACGTGTGACACGTCCATAGATAATTGAATTTGTCTCAATGTGCAACACCTCCCTCGAATCATAATATCCATCGCGGCGCACGACACGTCCCTCGAAATGATACATCCTCTTTAATTTATTATCTTTCCTCAATTCACATAACACTTGTCACAACCATCTTTTAGAACCAATGCAAATGACATGTTCACACAAATAATGAGGAGATGACAATTTTTATAAATAATAATGCACAATTCACAATATCACAATCGTGATAGAACATCAACGATGAATCAGTAACCGTTTCAAACCATTCTCACAACATCACGCAATAATAATAAATCACATTGCCTTTTATAACCCCTTTTTCATCATTAGAATTATTCAATACGGACAAGTCAACACATCACCAAGTCTAATTACTCCCCAACACATACCACAAGGAAATACTCGATTCTATACACTTAACAAGGGTTGAGAAATCCTTTAGCCTCATATAATTGAACAATCACTGGGACTTTAGCCTTCCCCATTTGTTGGACTTGCAAATTAATGCAATCTATTCAAATAAATAATCGTGGTAAAATTTCAAAACTAGAAACACCCGTATTACTATATGTCTAGCCTAGACTCAAAAACCCACCAAAATCTATAATCAAGTTCCTAATCTTGATGCTAATTAACATGTCAAGCCTCATATTTCCTAATTTCAAGCTTAAGGTTAAGTCTCAATTCCTCCAAATGTCATAAATATAATATTATTCATATAATAATAATTAATCATCTATATCAATATATCAAAACTTCAATCATAATGTGATAAGTTTAAGAATATTTTCGACGGAAATTTGGATTTTACCACGAATTTAGCTTGCAAATTAGCCTATTTTAAACAAAAATAAACATCATAATCAATTATCCTAATGATTTGCCAATCATTGGCATCATTTATCCCTATTCACTATTTATAAGCATTATCTTATTGATCACCACAAATAATTTTGTTTTATTTCTGGCAAAACCACATCAACAAATACATAATGGAATCCCCCCCCCCCCCCTTAATAACATTATTATACTAAAGTAAGTGTCATATCTTAATTTCATATAAAGAAAAAGAGTTTAAGCCTCACTTAGCTCTGACCTGATGATGTGTGCGCCTCTCCTTTGCTAGTCGTCCAACTCCCCCTCGCCTATTCCTTTTTTTTGTATCTATTTTCTTTTCTAAATAAAATAATCATGTATTAAAAGTGACAAACCCTAGCAACTTATTCTAATAAATATTAGTCAAGTGGTATTAAATAAATTATGGGTTAGCCCATTGGCCACAAATTAAAAGGAATATTAAAAAATAGTCGTCAATTAATTAACTATAGTTAAACGAATAGTTCAAAATTCCCAAACCAATTTAATAAATTGATCAGAAATGACTAGGCCAATTATCAGAAGGGTAAAATAGTAACTTACGAAAATTTCCATAAATGACCTTCCGGATCATTACATTATCCACCACAAAAAACCATGTTCGTCCTCTAACATAATGTAGAAGAAGGAAGAATAATCGACGTTACCAAAAGCCCGAGTTATGATTTTTCAGAGTATGTATTCATCTCTCAAAGTGAGATCCTCCTTAAGACCATTTCATCAAGATCAACTACTAAGAACTAAAATTTCGAACTAAAATTATAAATCAGGGGTGATTACCAAGCCAAAGACTCACCCATGAACCCAATCTGAACCGAAATCCACAAGACCGTAACACAACTATCAGGATGAATCGTTTCTCACCTAACCCACAATAACATTCTGATTCAATACTGGCTACAATCATAAGTGAACCTAAACCAAACACCAAACACTCATAATGCACAAATTATCACTGATCTTATAGAGATTCCATTCACACAGCATAATCTTTCCACGAGCTTAAGTTATAAAAAATGATATTTTGACATTAGGTACTCATCAAGTGAGAATCAAACAGATCTAACCCAAAGAAGACAAGATCAAGTAACCACCCAACAAGCGGTACACTTGAGAATGTGAAACTTCTAACAACACAATCGAAATGCTAGACACCTAGCTGTGATTATAAACAACCCTTAAGAGCGGTAGAAATTGATCAAATGACCCCCCACATTCAATCACACATAGCAGAAACGGGACCTCAACTATGAGATGTATATTAAGACTATCGAAAAACTATATCTATTAAGTGTAGCTCTTCTATAAGTTCTCATAAGCAATGTTGTGCGTGTAGAATCACTAGTATACTTCAACTATCCCAAACAACACCAAATCTTTCATAACTGAAATGAAGTATCCCAAGGATGCCACCCTACCATGAGGACAATCACAGGATCAATACACCTGATCCACCACTGGGGATTCACCTATATATATGGAAACATGCGTGGCATAAGCAGTAAATCATACTCCAAATAATGTCCAAAATGAGGAAGATGGTCACATAAAAATGAACAGAACCAAGGTCAAATAACAAAAGATATTCCTTCCATAGTGCCCATATCAAACACTTCCATTCATCTTGCTCCATCTCCTTGATTTTTAGCCATCTGTTATCAACCAGTTTGATCTTTTTTACAATCATACACATACTGGATTTATTAAAACCCCACATACTTCTCACAGTACTCCACTGAAGCCAACACTCTTAATACTAACAAATATCATAACCATACCGACCATGTACATTACTCTCAAATCGTCATGACTCATATCAAAGTTTTCTTAGAAAACACATTGTCTCCTTCAAAAATTTCAAACTATGGCTCCTTCTCTTTCCATTTACGCATCCCATGATAGATATGTGTCCCACCCAAGGCTGATAGCTCTAATTTTAAATCTGATAGCACTTCTTCATCAAGATAAAACTATTGAATCACGTTCCATTCAAACCATCATATACCACATTCCAAAACTTAGAGAAATTCTGGTCACCCCCGATAATTTTGTATAGTATGAGCATATAATCTATATTTACCATCAAGTTCTTATATAACACATCATGATAGTTTGCATAGTTCCATCAACAAAGTAGTTTTAATCTCCTCGAAATCCTCATTAACCATGTAGAACCGTAGGCCCATACTGTTGCACATCCATAAGTTACCTACCATAATTTGAAAAATCTGGTCCGACATAACCATATAGAATCTTCCACACATCATTTTTTGTCAGCCAAATAAAAACTCAATCTGCATAAAAATCGATGATAAACCCCTAGTAAGTCTGTGCCGAACCATTTCACATCTCACAGTCATATGTGAGCTCATAGGAAAAAGTCAATACAAGCTTGAACTACAAACAAAGGGTTTGTACGAGAGGTAATATTCCTTCACTTTTCTTAAATTCTTCCCTTGACACAAATTTTAAATATCTTGAACTTCTTAATACACGAGACTCTTGTTCTTTTCACTGAATCGCTTACTAATCTTATCCTTTGACTAACAACCCATGGCATTTTACCTTATACTCTGAACCAACACTTTTAGGTAAAATTTTCTTTTAGGTCCTTTAGCAATAAAAATAAACAAACTTTACGATCCAAGCCATGCACAAGTCCTTCGAAATGCTCAATACTCAATGTGATCGATCATTTCTTACCTTACCAATCAACACCTTGACAAACATACTACCACAAACATAGACTTACAAGGAATTACTTAAATTTGGATTTCAACCATACCAGTTACCAACTCAAAATTACAAAAGAACTTATCACCACACTCGAGCCGAACGTCTGTAGACTTCTTTCTCAAATCTTATCCAATAATTTTTTAACCCATATGAATGATACGTAATATTATCACCTTCACCAGAGAAAAAGAGATGGAACCATGAGTTGGTAAACACAATTTCTCACTCCCTCTAAAGATACATTTTTGGCCCTTGCAATGAGATCATTGCTCTCACCTCCTTTCGAAGGCTACACTAAATCCCACTTAATCTTTACATTATGACTCTAGCTCCTTTCGATTTCATTTGAGTGGTTTCCCAATATGTCACGACCTGCGCCTACACCCTAGATGTGGCCGATACTCGAGAACCATTGCTGGTCCCCAAGCAAACCCTCATCCTGGCTGGCTATAAGCAAAGGACTAACTCAAGCATACAAAAACTTAAAACTGAATTAATTTCAATAAACTCAAATACTCAACCTTTTTATAAGTCAGTACAATACTCAAAAGAAAAGAAAAAATATAAACTCCTCAACTCTATCTATGTATTAAGCCTCTACTATTACAGAAGGATATCGGGACAAGACTCACGACATCTCAAAACTACTAATTGTAAGATAAAGGTGAAGTCCTATGGAATATAAGAAGGCTAACAAAACCTGACTGGAATATCACATGACCCCAACGAAATGCCTATTGATGATCCTGAATACATGTATTTGCATAAAGAAATGATGCAGGCTAAATGGATTAGTTCATGGATTGTACGAGCATGTAAGGAGAATTCTAAAGCATAAACATAAGCTCGAACTGATGGAAAATAAACATACTTACCTCTTCTAAACTCACTCAACTCAACTCAACTCAGAGAAAATAGGGCTCAACTATATAATAAGATATTCAACTCAGTGGAACATAGTTCAAGTCAACTCAGGGAAGATAGGGCTAAAATCAATAATAAGATACTCAACTCAGTGAAACATAGTTCAAGTCAACTCAGAGAAAATAGGGCTCAACTCAATAATAAGATACTCAACTCAGTGAAACATAGTTCAACTCTGATTACTCGAGGATAAAGCAACAATAAAAGATGCAATATATGGAAAGCTTTTAAAACAGTAGATAGCAACTTAATATATTGAAGAATACAATAATAACTTAATTTGTATATAAAAATATGATATAACTCTGTGGGAGTTATCTAACCGACAACCATCTCTATTAGCTATGTGATGATACAACGTCTAGCCCACACTACCAGAACTGACCTATACTTTGCCGAGGTATACAACCTACTACTAAGTGGATCCACTAGTCTATGCTAAAAGTATTAAGGAATCATCTAAAAAGTATGACCCTTTCTACCTACGTTGGCTACATGGTTTATGGGGGATGTGAGTTGTTAGAACTCTCCCTCATATCGGTGCTCAATACTACTCCCAAAATATATCTACCTTATATGTTTAAAATTACATAACTTTTTCTGTGTTTTGAGAATATTACTCAAAAATCCCTCTTAAAAGAGATGATACTCAAACTGCTCAAAATTCTTTCGGAAAGCTCAGTTTCCTCCTCATTTAAATGTGAAAACATTTACTCTTGGGAATACTTAGTTTCCATATATTCATTTTGAAAAAATGAACTTAACTCTACTCTTTCTCAAACTCAAGTGCTCAAGTCTTAAAACAAGTTTAAAGCGATTGTAAAAGACATCTCAAAATAGGGTTCATGCCGAATTATGGGCGTGAACGACTCACTTCAAGGCTTTCAATAACCATACATAGAACTCAATACTCGGAACTCAAAAATTCCAAAACTCAAGAACCCAATGATACTAGTCATCTCGAAAATGCTCGACTCATATGGTTCATGCGGAATTATGGGCATGAACAACTCAACTCAAGGATTTCATGATACTACACATTTCAGGAATGCTCAACCCATAGGGTTCATGCGGAATTATGTGAGCATGAACAACTCAACTCAAGGACCTTCATGGGTAACAAGTAATAGTCCCATGACTAGCAATATAACCTCAAAGGGGTTAGGAACTCAATACTCAAGACTTAGAACTTGAAGATACTACTCCTCTCAAAGATACTCAACTTATGAAGTTCATGCGGAATTTATGGGCATGAATGACTCGACTCAAGGGTTTGCATAACATTATGGAACCCATGTATACGACTCTTCTCATTCTCATACTTACTTCCCCAAAACTTAGCTCAAATCGATAGTTGATCTCAAAGGATTCATGATATATCTCAAAAGACTTTCTTGAACTGTTCTCTTAACTCTTTCTTTAATTTGAATTATGAATTCAAGACTTGTGATTCATGATATGAAGGATCTCCATGATAATGTAGACTCACGAATACATTCCACTCATTCTCATACTCACCTACTCGAGTCTCGAAACAAGTTATTAGAAATTGTAGAAGAGTCCTCAAAAGGACTCAAAGGAACTTTCTAAATATGTTCGAAAGAACTCTCAAGACTTAACTCTTTACTCTACCTTGAATTTGAATTGTGAATTCAAGGTTCTGATTCATGTTATGAATGATTTCTAGGTGTTTTAGAAGTAGTTTAGATTGTTTGGAATCAACAAGGAGTAAAGGTACACTTTAAAAGAACTTAGGCGGGTAAAACAACAGAAAAATGGTAGGGGCAGGCAACCTTGGCGCACTGCTGGCACGTGTGCCAGCCCGTAAACTTCAGAGAACACTTCCTGGTGCAGTCCTGGGGCGCATCCCCATCCCCCTCTAGCGCATGCCCTCCCCCATAACAATCCGACGAATTTTTCTTCTTCGATTTTTTGGCTCTAATTCGCTTAGAATCGAATGGTTTCTTCCCAACTTACTTAGATTCTAATACCTAACATAAGTACACAAAAATCTACTAAAAAAAAACTCTCAAACTCCTAAGTTTCATCTCAAGAACTCATCGAAATCCCAACAAAACAAGATTTAGAATGAAACTTCAAGAACACTTATCAAGAACTCATCAAGAACTTAAATTGCTCAATATTTATGGATAGATTCGCAAAAGAAACTCATGATTGGCGTATGGGTGAACGAACCCAACACTATGGAATCTTACATACCTCAAAGAACTAGGTTCTTGGCGAAATCTTGAATTTCTTGAATGAACGCTTGGAACTTTGAACTTTTTCTCCTCTTTGCTCTTCTTGAACTCCTCTAAAAACCCTAACCGTATTTTAGGAATAACTAAAACTGATTCGAATCAGCTTAGACTCCTAAAAACTTACCAAAAATGCTTAAATCCGATTGGGTAAGGAAAAGGCCAAAATATCCCTCATATTTTTGGGTAACTTTCCTTATTTAGACAACCTGACTTCAAACGATCATATATCCCTCATACGAGCTCAAAAATTAGCAAACTTGACGGCGTTGGAAAGAGGATTCCAAGACCTTTAATTTGATATCTTATGGGTCTCCTTATTCATCCTGTGCTAAAAGTTATGGTCATTTGAAGTTGACCCAAAACTCTGAAAGAACTAAGGAATGACTTGAATAAATTCACTTTAATTATTTTTGGAACTCAAGATGCTATATCTATTAACCCGACCTTAATACTTAAGAAATTTTAAATCCCTCGGTAAAATCTTACTCACAACGAAACATGGTTCGAGTCTTAGTTCAAAAATAATAAAAATCTGAGGTGTTACACAACACCTCATACATTTTTCTATACCACCACACGACTCCCTAAATAGTAGCAAACCACCAAACAAAATTCATTTAATCTATAAACCTTATCATAAAGTCGCATCCTATTCTTAATCCATCACGAACTCTTATTACAATTATGTTCAATAGATGTTGTAATCATCATGAAGTCAATATTATCATTGACATGACACCTTAGACTCAATCATATTAACCAAATTCAAAGGACTAACTCAATTTTATAGACACTTTTTTTTTACTAAAATCTTCAATTACCTTCACGCAAGTATACTCTTTGGGACTTTCTTTACCCATAAGCTTGTCATTCCGATATCGTTACAGTCCCTTGGAGCTTACAATGAAATCACCCATCCTCATATAGAATTCTTGAGATACACTATAGAACCTAAACGCATTAATATCCTACCAAAGATCCACCACTAAAATTTCTCTTATAAACAATGCTTTACCCATTCGTCCGTAGTAACAAGCTAGTGGTTTTCTCAAATATGAATGCAACATTAAATATCATTATACGAGCATGTGATACAATTGATAACTCCTTAAGTAGTTATATTCACATTTAATAGTTGACGTATCCGTTTCCATATACCATTAATACCATATCGTGAAAATCTGTTAGATCCACCACTAGAACACATCACACCTACCGAGAAGATTGTACCCAAATAGCCCACACATTTCTACCCGTTGAGTAGTTATAGTACATTACCAGATCTATTTGGTCTCTAGCACAACACATTATGCATTCTTTCATAGATCAGGTCAATAGCCTAAATAACACTCCATAAGTCTAATCAAGTAAGCATAAATACCATTGTAGTAGTAGTTTCATGACCCTCTTAGACATGCACTCAATCTATGAAACTGTAGTAGAGATTCTGACCTCAATTGGCGCAACATCATTGTCATCATTTTCTAAGCAACCCATATATGTTGTGGCCACTTTACTAACTGTAGTTTCCAAAGTTACTGTATTCATTATCTAGAAATCCCTTTAATCATTCCTCTTTGAATTATCGAACCACTCCAAATATCGTATATGCCACACAAAATATTGTTCTTGTTGATGGGTAACTAACCCAAAAAAGATAATATGCTCATGAAGTATCTCAAACCATTGTTTAACTAATGTAAGTGTCATATCCTAATTTCATATAAAGGAAAAGAGTTGGAGCTTCACTTAGCTCTGACCTCAAGAAGTGCACGCCTCCCCTTTGCCAGTCATCCAACTCCGCCTCGCCTATCCCTTTTTTCTATCTTTTATTTTCTAAATAAAATAATTATGTATTAAAAGAAACAAACCCTAATAACTTATTGTAATAAATATGAGTCAAGTGGTATTATATAAATTAAGGGTTAGCCCACTGGTCACAAACTGAATTAATTATTTAAAAGATACCCGTCATTTAATTAACTCTAGTTACACGAATAGTTCAAAATTTCCAAATCAACTTCACAAACTGATCAGAAATGACTGGGGGAAACTATTGGAAGGGATAAAATGGTAACCTTGCGATAATTTCCAAAAATGACCTTCCGGGTCATTGGTGAGACAACTCTTGCAAAAATAGTTTATGATGATTCGTATATTCATTCTCGATTTGATAAACATGCATGAGTCACTATCTCCCAAGAATACAATGAGAGACAAATGCTTCTCGAAGTTGTCTCTTCAATAACTGGAAGCAATCAAGAGATGAGTGATGATGAACTATTGGAGATTGTGTATAGAGGTCTTAAAGGAAGTATATTTCTAATTGTTATAGATGATATTTGGAGTACTGAAGCTTGGGACCAAAATTCAAAGAATATTTCCAAATGATGACCGTAAAAGCTGAATTTTGTTAACTACTCTATTCAAGTATGTTGTTGATTATGTCAGTTGTCTTGATTTTCCATATCATTGTAAATCTTTTGTAAGTTTTGATGATAGTTGGAATCTATTCACCAAAAAATTATTCAAAAAAGAACCATATCTGTCTCACTGAAGGAGAGAAAGAGAAGATAAATATGATAATAGAGAGATAATTTGGAGAAAGGGAGCAGATCATTTCATTCAGCAAAAGCTTACTGCATATATAGATACATAAAGTGATGTAAAATCCCCTAAATCCTGGAAATTGACTCCCTGTTTTGTGCTTAAATCAAGCTCCACCACATATTACAATATCTTCTACATTCAAGAACTTTGTATTAAAATTAATTCAAAAGTCATACCAAAAATATCAAGACAAAAGTACTAACATGACAACACTTAGCATCACATCAACCTTCATCACTCCTCCTTAATGCCAGTGCTGCTTGATATTCCAAGCTTAGCTCTAAGAAGCTCAAATCTTTGTTTCTGCAGTGCCTTTGTAAAAATATCATCTAGTTGATCTTCACCACAACAATACAAAACATGAACTTCATTTTCCCTTTCATCTTCTCGAATGGAATGGTATTTGATTTTAATGTGTTTAGTATTTCCATGAAAAACTGGATTTTGTTATCACAGAGGAGTTCAATTACTTTGCTTTGATGAAACCCCAAGTCAATCAAGATTTTTCTCAACCATAAAGCTTGATTAATAGCACCGGAGGCAGCAGCGTACTCCACTTCAGCTGTTGATTGAGCCACGAGCCCTTGCTTCTTTGTGCACCAACAAATGACACCTGATTTGAGAGTGAAATAATATCCTGAAGTACTTTTCATATCGTCTTGCGACCTAGCTCATTCACTATCAGTAAACCCGAATAATTTCATAGATGTGGTTCTTTTATAAAACACACCATAATCAATGGTGCCTCGAATGTACCTCAAAATTCTTTTGGCTGCTCTGAAATGAGTTTAAGTTGGTAAATGCATAAACCTTGATAGCACACTTGTTGTGTACATAATATCAGGCCTCGTGGCTGATAAATACAACAAGGAACCAATCAAACTTATATAAATCAAAGCATTGACCAAACCAGACTCATCCTCCTTCAGTAGTTTCTCTCCTTGAACTGCAGGCGTACTTACTAGTTTGCATTTTTCAAGACAAAACATCTTCAATATTTCGGTAGCATATTTCTTCTGAGAAATGAAGATTCCTTGAGAAGACTGATTCACCTCGATTCCCAAGAAATAAGTCATTTTTCCCAGATCATTCATTTCAAAGACCTTTAGTTGCTCCCTGAAGTTTGTGATAGACTGTGTGCTGCTGCCAGTCACCAATAGATATACACATAGAGATAAACTAGGAGAAAATCATCATTTTGAAGTCTAATATACATGGTTGTTTCATTGGAACTTCTCTTAAACCCAAATTTAGTAAGTAGCTATCGATCTGTGCATACCAGGCTCTAGGTACCTATTTCAAGCCATAAAGAGCTTTTCTTAGAAAATATACCTGGTCTCCAGCCCCTCTAAAACCTTCAGGCTCTCTACATAAATTTTCTCTACAAGGTACCCTTTAAGGAAGGCGGACTTAACATCCAATTGAAATACTTGCCAACCTTGGTGTGCTGCAATTGCAAGTAGTAATCTAATGGTATCAAACCTTCCAACTAGTGAAGAGGTTTCATGAAAATCAATTCCATGTGGTTGCAGATAGACCTTTACAATCAACCTTACTTTGTACTTGTTGAGAGTTCCATCTGAATTCAACTCAATCTTGAAAACCCATTTAGTTCCAAGAGTCTGCTTGTCAAGAGGCCTATGTAACACCCGTATCCTAGACAGAGCAGAATGCAGATTTTCGAAGTTGCAGGTGCCAATGACGGGCATCACCCACGGTTTGTAGGGTGATCCACGGACTATAGGTGGGGTTCGTTGATGGCCACCTGCAGCCCTTCCTAGAAATAGCCTAGAAAAATGTCTAAGGGTCGACCCACAGCCAGACCAACAGATCGTAGGTTAGACCACGGGCCGTGGATCAGACCCCTCAATTGCCCCTCTCTGAAGCCAATAAACGGTTGACAGGACGGACCGTGGGTCAGTCCACAGACTGTCGGTCAGTCCATTGGTTGGCCCCGAGAGCTTTTAAGCAAGGGGTCGTTTGGTGTTTTCCATATGCGTCTACATCGTTTAATCCCTAAACTACGTTGTTTTAGTCAGTTTCAGCCTAGTAACTTAATTAGAACTTACCCTAGTAAACTCATTGTCCTAAAATTCATCAAGTTGAACAAAAAGAAGGAGAAACAGTCGACCAACACTCTCCAAGAACGCAACAACGTTTCCCTCAGTTCCAGCCCCGAAATCGAAATATTTCTCCATGAATTTTGTCACCATGTATGTGGGATTTCACTAGTGGGTTCCTTTAACCAATTAGTTCCCTATAATTCAGTAATATTCTTGATTCTCTATATCATGTTAGACCTAGGGTTTCTAGAATTTTAGAATTTATGTTGTGATTCAATTGTTAGACTAATCCAAATTAGAATATTATGTTTTTGTAGTATTGTTTCTTAGTTCTTTGCATAAAAACTCAGAACCCTAGTTGTGTAGATTCGTTTAGTTCATGGATTACACTTGCTAGGTCAGTTTATTCAGATATACATGCCTCAGTTAAGAATGTTTCATTATCAGTACATTAATATTGCATTTCCACTAAGCATGCCAGTATTTTTAGCTATTCAGTATTACAAAACTTCATTTATAATATATTATTTACATAATCAGTTGGGAGTAGGCTTAATACCGAGTTGACTAAGGGTAAGTCACCCTCATAGTTCCAGAACTACGTGCACCCGTAGGTTTATAAGTCCCTTATGTGGGAATCAGTTTAGTGATCACGCCAGTTATGCCTCTATACCTTGGTAGGGTATATTGGTTCCTCTCGATGGGGCGTATACATTAGACTCCACGTTTAGCTCACGTAGTTTTATGTCAGTTATTAGTAGCTCCCATAGTCAGATTCTATTGCATCGACCAGGTTACCAGTTATAGTACAATATTCAGTTTCAGCATGTTATAAACTTGGTCGTTGTATTCAGTTTAGTTCACATTCAATATTTTCAATATAGTTATCATGCTTATGTTATATCATTGTTCAGTATGCTTTGTTCAGTTATGTATATTGTTCAGCTTATTTCTATCCTGCATACTCAGTACCTTTCAAGTACTGACGCATACTCTGCACTGCATCTTCTTGTGATGTAGGTTCTTCCTCTGCATTCAGATCACACTTAGATCAGTTCCCGATCTCCAGTTCAATAGCATTACTGGTGAGTCCTCATTATTCGAGGATGATTGACATGGTTATGTTTCTACTTTCAGTCTTTAGTTTTAGTTTTGCTAGATTTAGATGGGGACTGTCCTAGAATCTCTATTCAGTAGAGGATTCATTCCAGACATAGTTAGATTCAGTTTTAGCTTGGAGTTTGATATTTCAATTGTCATTAAACTCACAGTTTATTTATTCAAATTAGAATGAGTATTCCCCATCATTTTAGTTTTATGATGATTTAAGCTTCCGCACAGTACTTTTTTAATTCAGTATCTTTAAGTATGCTTATGATATGATAATAGGGTTAGCTTGGGGTCACTCGTGATCCTAGGTCCTTTGTCTGCGCCATAGGGATAGCTTCGAGGCGTGACAAACTTGGTATCAGAGCATTAGGTTCAAGAGTCCTAGGATGTCTAAAAATTTGCACTAAGTAGAGTCCTTTGCATGGGTGTGAAGTGCACCACATCTAATGAGATGGAGGCTACGAAGTGTTTTAGGAAAACTTCACTTTCTTGGCTAAACTTATCGTGCGTAAGGTATGAGCCAACTTATCATTTCTAATTCGACGTTATGCACTTAAGATCATGCATCCTCGTAGAAGCTTACACAATGAATGCTAATGCACACAATGCTAACACAGTTCCTCTAGTCCCAAACCTTGAGGCTTTGAATGCAGAGTTACGTAATGCGATTCAGCTTTTGGCTCAGAGTGTGACCAACTAGAACAATCAGCACGTTCAGTTCCTACTAATAGAAATGGTGGATCAGTGGCAACTAGAGTTCAATATTTTGTTAGGATGAATCCGCCTGAGATTTTAGGTTCGCAAGTTTGTGAGGACCCACAAAATTTCATTGATGAGGTTAATAAAATCTTTGGAGTGATGTAAGTTAGTGGTAGTGATAAGGTGGAATTGGCATCCTACCAGCTTAAGGATGTGGCTCACATATGGTTCACTCAGTGGAAAGACAACAGGGGCTACTTTGTATTTTGTAACTCTCTTTATAGCAGTAATCTTAGGTGTTAGTCCAGAAACTCTTTCAGAACCTTTCTTAGTATCTACTCCAGTTGGTGACCCAGTCATAGCTAGATGGGTATACAAAAATTGCCTTGTCACAGTCTCTCAGAAAGTCACCTCAGCAGATCTTGTAGAGTTAGAAATGGTAGACTTTGATATCATTCTAGGCATGGATTGATTACATTTCTATTATGCCTCAGTCGATTGTAGAACTAAGATTGTTCGTTTCCAGTTTCTAGATGAGCCAATCTTAGAATGGAAGTGTAGTAGTTTAGTGCCTATAGGTCGATTCATTTCTTACCTTAAGGTTGAAAGATGATCTCGAAGGGTTATCTATATCATTTAGTTCGGGATAAGGATTCAAGCTCTGAAACCCAACTGTTGAGTCAGTTCCAGTGGTAAAAGTGTTCCCAGAAGTGTTTCCAAAAGATCTTCTCGAAGTTCCTCCCTAAAGGGAAATCGACTTTGGAATTAATATCCTTCCATATACCCAGCCTATTTCTATTACTCCTTACAAAATGTCCCCAGCCAAGCTTAAGGAATTGAAATAGTAGTTGAAAGACCTTCAAGAGATGGGCTTCATTAGACCTAGTATTTCCCCATGGGGTGCACCAGTGTTGTTCGTGAAAAAGACAGATGGTTCCCTCAGGATGTGCATTGATTATAGATAGTTGAAAAAAGTCACAATCAAGAATAAGTATCCTATCCCCAGGTTTGATGACTTGTTCGACTAACTTCAGGGTGCTAGTCATTTTTTGAAGATAGACCTCAGATCCGGTTATCATATGCTCAGAGT
The DNA here is from genome assembly GCA_029582685.1 of Solanum piurae. Classification (NCBI taxonomy): domain Eukaryota; kingdom Viridiplantae; phylum Streptophyta; class Magnoliopsida; order Solanales; family Solanaceae; genus Solanum; species Solanum piurae. The sequence continues at coordinate 15,522 of JAJOOO010020629.1, forward strand.
CAGAGATAGTGACATCCCAAAAATAGCCTTCAGAACTCGGTATGGTCATTATGAATTTGTAGTTATGTCATTTGGACTAACCAATGCTCCTGCAGCTTTTATGGATTTGATAAACAAATTGTTCAAGTAGTATTTGGACTTGTTCGTTATCGTCTTTATTGATGATATCCTCATTTACTCTAGGAATGAGGAAGAAAATGTGACTCATTTGAGGGTTGTCCTGCAAACTCTCAAAGATCGTCAGTTAGTTTTTAAGTTTAGCAAATGTGAGTTTTTGTTGCAATCAATTGCTTTCCTTGGGCATATTGTGTCTACTGAAAGGATCCGAGTGGATTCTCTGAAAATAGAAGCAGTGAAACAATGGCCCAGACCTACCTCTCCTACAGATATCAAAAACTTCTTGGGTTTAGCGGGTTATTACAGAACGTTCGTGGAAGGATTTTCATCCATAGCTTCTCCATTGACTAAGTTGACACAAAAAAAAGGTTAAGTTTTAGTTGTCAGATGAGTGTGAGAAGAGCTTCTCAAAACTGAAACCTAGGTTGACTACTGCTCCTCTTTTGACTCTACCAGAGGGTTCAGACGGTTATGTGATCTATTGCGATGCATCCAGAGTTGGCCTAGGTTGTGTGTTGATGCAGCAAGGTAAGGTTATAATGTCACGACCCAATATCATAGTATTCATGTTACTACCATTCACCCACATCATAAGACAAATTAGGGTTATGGGGATTTCATGGATTCATGGGATATTTTATCATAAAAACCATAATAATCAACAATTAAATCATAAAATATGATAATGAAATTATTAAAATGTTTTTAGAAAGAATCCATGACTTGGAGTGAAAACCGTAACTTTTAGGTGATTTCCTACTTTGAAATGGAGAGTTTTAGGGCTTCATGGATGAAAGCATTCCATGAATCAAAGACTACCATACCTTAGGTGAATAAATCCAACAAAATCATATGAAAAATCCTCCTTCTTAATGCCCTAACTTGATCTTCTTCTTCTTCTTCCTTGGGGTTCTAGAGAGATGATTTTGGAGAGGGTTTTGTTTTGATTTGGGGATTTAGGAATTATGATTTTTGATGGGTTAATTTAGGTGGGAAAAATAATTCTATAGGTGTTTAAAATAGGCTTAAAATGACACCACATAACTATTAATTAAAAAGGAAATTCCAAAAACACCCTTAAACTTAACTGCCAAATGGCAGTTTCAGGGGTGACCTATGACCCAAGACCCACGGTCTATGAGTGGACTCACGTGGCATCCTGCAAGTCCGTGGTTCAAGGGACTGCAACCTATTTTTGAAGGGCTTGACCCACAACCCCCACCTACGGGTCGTGGGTGCACATACTGCCCGTAGGTCCCTCACATAGGTGACTGCTTTTTGGGTAGTTTTGAGGGGGGTTTTAGGGTCCTCCTCAAGGATCCTTGGCTGGTCCTTGGGGAGTCGTACCTTGATGCCTTAACCCAAAAATATTTATTTTAAGTATTGGGATCTATTTATGACTCTAATCCTTGTGTTAGGCTCTAGTTTAAGCTACTAGTTTTCGGAATGTTACATATAGCTTATGCTTCTAGACAACTTAAGGTGCATGAGAAGAACTATCCGACTCATGACCTCAAGCTTGTAGCCGTAGTATTTTCCCTAAAGATTTGGAAACATTACTTATATGGTGTTCACGTAGATGCGTTCACTGACCATAAGAGCCTTTAGTAGGTGTTCACCCAGAAAGAATTGAATCTTCGCCAAAAAAAAGGCTTGAGTTCCTAAAGGATTATGATATGAATGTGCTTTACCATTCTGGTAAGTCCAATGTAGTAGCAGATTCTCTTAGAAGACTATCTATGGGTAGTGTATCACATATTGAGGAAGAAAGAAAAGAACGAGCAAACGATGTTCATAGGCTTGCTCTTTTAGGAGTTTGCCTTATGAGTACATCAGATGGTGGTGTTACAGTCAAGAATGGGCCAAAATGTTAATTGGATGTGGAGGTTAAGAAAAAGAAAGACAGTGATCCTATATTGCTTCAACTAAAGGGTGTAGTTCATCAACAGAGAGTTGAGGTTTTCTCCCAAGGGGGAGATGGTGTGCTTCGCTATCAGGGTCGATTATGTGTTCCTAAGGTGGGTGAGTTGGGACACCAGATTCTTGCAGAGGCCCATAACTCTAGGTATTCTATACATCCAGGCACCACTAAGATGTACCGTGATCTGCGGGAAATCTTTTGGTGGAATGGTATGAAAAGGGATATAGCGTATTTTGTGGCTAAGTGCCCTAATTGCAAGCAAGTGAAGGTAGAACATCAGAAACCAGGAGGTATGATTCAAGAGATTGACATTCCTACATGGAAGTGGAAATTGGTCAACATGGACTTCATTACAGGTTTACCTCGTACTAGACAGCATAACTCAATTTGGGTGATAGTTAATAGAGTCACTAAGTCCGCACCCTTTTTGGCTGTTAAGACGACAGATTCGGCGGAGGACTACACCAAACTTTATATTAATGAGATAGTCAGGTTGCATATAGTTCCTTTGTCTATCATCTCAGATAGAGGTCCTCAGTTTACCTCTCATTTGTGAAAGTCATTTCAGAAAGGTCTTGGTACTCAAGTTAATCTTAACACCGCATTTCATGCACAGACGAACGGTCAGGCAGAGCGTACCATTCAGACCCTAGAGGACATGTTGAGAGCTTGTGTGAACGACTTCAAGGGTAGTTGGTATGATCACCTTCCTTTTATAGAGTTCGCCTACAGTAATAGTTACCATTCTAACATTCAGATGGCCCCTTACGAGGCATTGTATTGGCATATATGTAGATCTCCAGTTGGTTGGTTTGAAGTAGGTGAAGAAGCCTTGATACGGCCAGATTCGATTCATGATGCCATGAAAAAAGTTCAGGTCATTAGAGATAGACTTAAGACAACCCAGAGTCGCCAGAAATCCTATGCAGATGTAAGGAAAAGGGACTTGGAAAGAAAGGGAAGCTCAGTCCTAGATATGTAGGCCCTTATAAGATTTTGAAAGATTTGGTAAAGTGGCTTATGAGTTAGAGTTGCCAGCAGAACTAGCAGCAGTGCATCCGGTTTTTCACATTTCATTTTTGAGGAAGTGTGTGGGTGATCCAGCTTCTATAGTACCATTGGATAGTGTGGCTGTAAAGGATAGTCACATTTCTGAGGATGTGCCAGTTGATATTCTTGATCGTTAGGTTCGAAGGTTGAGAAACAAAGAAGTCACTTCAGTTAAGGTTTTGTGGAGGATTCAGTCCGTATAGGGGCAACTTGGGAAGCAGAAGCAGCCATGAAGGCCAAGTATCCTCATCTCTTTTCTTTCGATTCCATTCGAGCTTGAGGTAATAGTTCCTCCCCAGTTTTTCAGTCATTCATGTGTAGCTTCAGTCTTAGTATCATGTTCCTTCAGGCGTACTTGCATTTTCAGCGTATTTGCATAGTCTTGGAACTTAGTTCAGTCATATTTCAGTTTCCAGTGCTTAGTGGTAGGGTTTGCAGCTCTTTCCCTCCATTTTCAGCTAGTTTAATCTTTATTTGAGCACGAATGTTCCCAAGAGGGAGATAATGTAACACCACGTATCCTAGACAGAATAAAATACATATTTTAGATGTTGCAGGTGCAAATGATGGGCACCACCCATGGACCGTAGGGTGACCCACTGACCGTAGGTCGGGTCCGTGGATGGCCACCTGCAGCACTTCCCAGAAAGAGTCCAAAAAAATGTCTGAGGGTCGATCCATGGCCGAACCCATGGATCCTAGGTCATATCATGGGTCGTGGTCCTGGTCCATGGATCAGAACCCTCAACAACCCCTCTCTGAAGCCAGTCAACAGTTGACAGGACTGACCATGGGTCAGTCCACGGACCATCAGTTGGCCCCGACAACTTTTAAGTTAGTGGTCGTTTGGTCTTTTCCTTATGCATTGTACCCCTAAACAACGTCGTTTTAGTCAGTTTTAGCCTAGTAACTTAATTAGAACTTACCCTAGTAAACGAAAGATTTCCAAGAACGCAATAAGATTTTCTTTAGTTCCAGCCCCAAAATTGAAAGATTTGTCTGTGAAATTCATCAACAGGTATGTGAGATTTAACTAGTGGGTTCCTTTCACCCATTAGGTCCCTATAATTCAGTCAGATTCTTGATTGTCTATATCATGTTAGACCTAGGGTTTCTAGAATTTCAGAATTTATGTTGTGATTCAGTTGTTAGACTAATCCAAATTAGATTATCATGTTTTCATAGAATTGTTGGTTAGTTCTTTGCATAAAAACCCAGAACCCTAGTTTTGTAGATTTGTTTAGTTCATGGATTACACTTGCTAGGTCAGTTTATTCAGATATACATGCCTCAGTTAAGAATGTTTCATTATTATTACATTAATGTTGCATTTTTAGTAAGCATTTCAATATTTTGAGCTATTCAGTTTTACAGAACTTCAGTTATGATGTGTTATTTACATAATCAGTTGGGAGTTGGCTTAGTATCGAGTGGACTAAGGGTCAGTCACCCTCATAGTTACAGAACTACGTGCCCCTATAGGTTTATAAGTCCCCTCTATGGGCATCATTTAAGTGATCACGCTAGTCATGCCTCTATATCTCTGGCATGGTATATTGGATCCTCTCGCTGGGGGCGTATACATCAGACTCCACGTTTAGCTCACGTGGTTTTATGTCGGTTATTAGTAGCTCCCACAATAAGATTCTATTGTATCGACAAGTTACTAGTTACAGTACAATATTTAGTTTCAGCATGTTATAAACTTGGCCATTGCATTCTATTTAGTTCACATTCAGTATTTTTAGTATAATTATCACACTCAACTTTTATTATTGTTCAGTATGCTTTGTTCAGTTATTTATATTATTTAGCTTATTTATATCCTGCATGCTCAGTACCTTACAAGTGCTGATGCATACTCAGCGCTACATATTCTAGTGATGTAGGTTCAGGTCCTCAATATTCAGATCACGCATAGATCGGTTCCCGATCTCCAGTTCAGCAGCATCAGTGATGAATCCTCATTCTTCGAGGACGATTGACATGATTATCATTCTACTTTCAGTCTTTAGTTTCATTTTTGCTAGATTTAGCTAGGGAATGTCCTAGCATCTCTAGTCAGTAGAAACTTTATTTCAGACATAGTTAGATTCAATTTTAGCTTTGGAGTTTGATATTTCTGTTGTCATTAAACTCACAATTTTTTTATTCAAATATTAGTAGGTATTCCCTATCATTTCAGTTTTATGATGATTTTAGTTTCCACACAATACTTTCTTAATTCAGTATCTTTAAGTATACTTATGATATACAAGCAGGGTTAGCTTGGGGTCACTCGTGATCCTGGGTCCCATGTTCACACCCTGGGGGTAACCTCGGGGCGTGACAATCTAGGTACAAGTACCCATGTATTATTCTTGTTAATCATATTGATCTACTTCGCCATGAAAGCCCTCCATTCAGGAATTTGCAATGCATTGTCTACACTTGTTGGCTCCAACATAGAGACATTGCATATGCTATATATATATATATATGCTATATATATATATATATATATATATATATATATATATATATATATATATATATA